>CM021108.1:321269040-321369018 GCA_007115665.2 Sequoiadendron giganteum
AGTTAAAGGGAAAGGTTGAAGTCTAACCACCAAAAGATCAACACTTAGTCGATTTTCAAAAGGAAGGATAGGGGGTAGAGGGAAACGGTTAAGCCCAATGGGTTAAACCTAAAATGTGAAAGGGATAAATTTAAAGGAAGGGAGAAGAAGGAGAGCAACATGAGTGATGAAGAAGGTATGCTAGAAGAGAGGTAAGAAAAATCCTGAAAGCCTAAAACTTTAGGACTTAGTTAATTTAGGACCCTTCAAGGAGAATTCATGCAAGATGGCCCATATAGGATCTCTCAGATTGGTTATCAATGGTGGGTCATCAAGGGTGGTGTGAAATTACAACAATCCCTTTGTGAAATTAGTGCAAAAGATTGAATCTTGAGTGAACCTAGTAAGTCAAGACTTGACATTGTCGATCCTTGGTGTAATTAATTTATAATAGAATTAATAATCTTTCAATATAGATACATTTTTTGTTCGAAATCTATATGTATGTTGTGTGAATAACATCATTATCAACAAAAGTGGCACTAGAAGGAGGGCCTAATATTTTTAATAATATTCTTGATTCTAATAATTTTTTTCAAAATCCTATTCAGAGATGGTAGATCGAGCATTAAATTAAAAAATCATAAAATATAAATGAAATGAAGAAAATTGTGTGCTTTTCTAGGGTTTAGGACCTATAATGAGAATCTTCACTCACTTTCATTCAAGAACAAACCCTTGATATCTCAATGGAAAGGTGAAAGAGGTCTTGCAAGAGGGTTGTACTAGGGGAAGAATATAAACTAATGAGGGGTTCACCACCAAGTTCAAACTTGGAAAAGATAACGAAATGCAAGATGAAATGTAAAACCCTAATATAATGCAAACTTGAACTAAATGTCCTAGAAATGCAAATGAAACAAAACATAAAGCTACAAAACCAAATGTGTGCACTTGAAAAATATGAAGATGGCTTGAAGGAGGTCAGAAATGCTAGAAATTCTACCTTTAATGTTGAGTGGGACTCATTCACCAAGCTAGGCAAATTAGTCCAAAATCTGGGTTTCTATGCAAGAATAGGAATCTGGCAAATGGGTATCCGAATTTGTAAAATATGAATTTTGACTGAAACTGGAACTCATTTTCCAGAAGTGGAAAATTAGTCCAGTTAGGATTTTCTAGAACTTTAAGATCTGAATCTCCTATTTCCCAGTCTACTCAATTTTCTTCTACAAGTTTCTAGATCCGAATCTTTGAAAAATAGCCTGTAGATGTTCTCTAATGATCTCCAAAGCTTAATGACAAGTTTGACAACTTTGAATGAATTGAAAATTTTTCTCCAATCTTTCTCCTTAGAAAATTTGCAACCTAGAACTACAAATCACACTCGAAGGAGAGGGGAAAATGTTGTTTTTTTAGTGGATAGGGTTTTCCTTGGTCAAACCCCATTTTGGTAATCAAACTTTGAAATAGAATGAAATAAGAATGGAGAATGATGAATGAACAAAACAAGTTGTTGCAACTCACCAAAAGTTAGCAATAAAGTGTCGCAAACATGCGTGAGATGGCTCCAATGGATGTATATCTTGAATCTTTCTTGAATAGGATAGATCTTGATTTGAATGCTAGCTTGAATCATGAAGCCCTACATCACAATTGTTAGCTCCAAAACAAACATGATGCATGAAGTCTTTGGCATGATGATTGATGCTTGAATTCTACTCTAAAATGCTTGATAATCTACTCTTGAAGACTCTTTAATTCTATTGTGAATGCTTGAATGCTCTTGCGAACTCAACTTTTCTTTAAGAATGCTCATTCAACTTGCTAGGTCACTTGATTTCTTGTTAGGAGAAAATTAGTGAAAGAAACTTGTATTTATACTTAATTATGCAAGAATTCTCAAAATTACAACACTACAAGATGACATCAGATCTAGGAGGATAAAATCCTGCCAAGAATTTGAATTATTTTTTTATTTTGGGCCACACGAGACTCATTCACCCAAGGTGGAAAATGAGTCCCATCAAGCATAATGTATGGGACCAAAATTAAAAATTCATAGAAATGTGTGAAACCATGTTTGGGACCCAAAAATATAGGTGGGAATCATTCGCCCAAGGTGGCGCTTGAGTCCCAAATCACTAAATTTGGGGCCATTCAATCTAAAACACCTGAATTATGATTGGATAATGATTTATGTCAGGATTATCCTTGAAAATATACATTAAATGAGGCTCGTAGAAATAATTTAAGGCCAATTAGAGCATAAAGAAGCCCAATTATTAATGAAAACCCTAAAAAAGTGTGAAAGTGTGTTAAAACACTTTAAATAAGGTAGGATTAAGGTTAAAAAGAGGTTTTTTAGGTTTAGTTAATTAATAGAATCTTATAAAAGTGTGAAAGTGTGTTACAAAACTTCACAAAACTTTAGCAAGGTACCATTTAAATCCATTAGTTCACAAGGGCCCAAGACATAATGTGAATGTGTCAAATACATTAAAACACTAAATCAAGGCACCATTTAAGCTCAATTAAGCAAGGAAGGCCCAAACAATTGTGAAAATGTTCCAAAGACATTTTTTGACATTACATTTAGCCCCCCCCCACTTTAGTGAGAGGATGAACTTTCTTCAAACTCACACTAAAGTAGAAAAATCACTTCAAGAGAGGTCCAAATGTACCGATGTTGGAAATATGGGATGACAACGATCAAGATGGGTGATCAAGCTCTCAAGATCAAGATCCAAAGGAAAAGTGACATAGATGCAAAAGAGCACACATGAGAATGATATAAAGAGAAAAAACATGCACTGCCAAAGATGAAAAGAAAAGTAAAATAAAAATATAAAGATCGGATCAAGCTTGGACCGTTTGTCCATCATGATGTGGATCAGATCTAGGTTGTTAGTCCGAAGAATGAAAGCTCACTCTGAGGCAACAAAACTCTAGGTTTTCTATTGGGTGAGGATCCAAATAAGGTGAGACATACACTCATGGATGGTATGCACTGAAACTCACACGTGAGTGGCTAAGGGAAAGTGATGCCTCGATTGATCCTCCTGTCAAAAACCATACCAAAGTTATCCCCCCTGATAACTTTAATAAGGTGCCACACAAAAATGACCTTCAATTTTCACGAGACAACCAAAACTTCGTACGATTGGAGCTCATGAACAATGAACTTTGAGCTTCATGAAGCAAGCAAAAATTTGTATGCTTGGAACTCATGAACAAACAAGATGGCTCCACAGGCATGCAAAGTGTGTTATGCAAGGTGGCCATATAACTGAAAATGCAACAATAGGGAATGCTCAAAGGAGTCTTTCTTAGTTCATGTGAGGTCTTTAACTTAGGGAACATTGTGCCTAATGTCTCCAAGAAAGGACCAATCAAAGAATAGAAGATTCATAACTTAGGGGATGCAGTGTGTCACATCAAGGCACTAAAAGGAATATAATATGTAGAGAGAGATCATTCTCTTGAATAATATCACACCCAATGTCATCCAAAAATTAAAAATCACATCGTATAAAGTAAGAAGACTACACCATGAACCATGAGAAAGAAAAATGTTAAATAATAATGCTAATGTATGCCCCCACTTTCAAGAAACTACTAAACACTATACTATAAGCAATTACTTTAAAGTAGAAAATAATAAATGCTAACAATAATAAAGAAGACATGAGAGCCAAATTGGAAAGCCCTATGCCAAGTCATATGTTTCTGAGTAAATGTACGTCATGCAAAAGAAAATAAAAGAGAGGGGTTGCCACCAAAAATGAAAATCCAAACACATAAGGGATCTATGGATTTTGCATCAATATGTTCTTGCTACAATATTTTTAAGAGAGCTCGGTGTTAGTGTAATTAATTAATTATTACACTAGCATAAGTTAACTTAGGTCTTAATTAATCATATTAGTCCTAGGTTGCATTTAATCATTTAATAATGTTGTTGAGATAAGATTCCCTTCTAGAAGATGAGTTGTCTTTTCTAGAACTTATCTCCATCTTGTTATCATTCCCTAGGTAGTTGGTTAGGGTTTCTTGTTGTGACATGAAGTGTGATTTGAACACTTGGCAACATCCTTTGCATTCTAGGTTTAGCACTTGCCTATATAATTAGGCATATGTACTCTTTGTAAAATATCTAGATAGATCATAATAGAATCTCTATTTGAATGCCATTATCATACTTTCTGTGTGGTTGAATATTTCTTCCTGGCAAAGGTCCTCCATTGAAGACTACAGCTTCATCAAGGACACCTGTGCATCCATCATTCCAACATAGTATTAGAGCTATTCCAGTGAAGGTTCATCCTAGGATCAAGAAAGTTTGGCTAGTGAGATTCTTTGCAGGCTTAAGGGTTTTCTTTGCAGGCTAGTTGGTTCTACTCGGGGACCAAGCTATTTTCTAGTGTAGATTAGGCTCTATCCGACCTCTCCATTGCGCTCAGAAGGCCTCAAAACCTATAGATCGCTTGCCCATTTGTTCGATTTGGACATATTCACACCGGGAGCCATTTGAGGTATCTAGGGTTTTTTGCATTTTGTATGATCCATACAGTTTTTGCAGAAATAAAATTTCCCCTTTCAGTCCTCCATCATGGCAATTTTTTTTTTAAGTCATTGGGAAATTTTTATTTTCAAAACAGACAAATTTTTATATAGTTTCTGCAAAAATCATTCTCTGTGGGTGACCTGCTATTTTATTGACAGTCGGCATATTTATTTTTTACGGCTTCAATAGTTGGGGTTTGATTTATTTTTTTCGGTCGACATTGGCCTTGATATTCTGCATATATTATATTATCGACTTTATTAAAATTTGAATTGCCAAATTGGCAATATTCAAATTTTTTATTTCAAAAGTCTGCAGACATCTTTTTTTTGTCGGTCGAATTGAGAATTTGTAGGGGGAGTACATTTTTGTCGGCCACTTGGGCCCACCCACCGGCGTTGACTTCTCACCCGTAGGCACTGTCCCTCCGTCAGGTTTCACTGATGTTCACTTCCCTGCCGGCCCTCTCACTCCTCCCACTGGCATTTTTTCGGCCCGTTCCCGACTAATCTCCATCCATCGTGTCCACCGGCGTTTGTCCCGGCGTTCACTCTCAGCCCCTGCTATAGTCACCTCAGTGACCAGAGGCCTCACTTGCTCCTAGTGGTGTTGCCCCGACACTGCCAGCTCCACCCAGCCACCACTCCGCCCGGCGGCGGTTGTTTTTTTGTAGGACTTAAGCCCGCGGTCCTATCAACGACCAAGGGCTCCATTTTTTTTTGCCCCCAGGTGCTTATTTTTGCGCCTATTTAGACTGTAGACCCTAATAGGGCATATTTTTTCAAATTGCCATATCTTCGCGCCACAGTGTCGAAATTCGACAAACGAGATATCGTCGAAAGAGGATTTGGTCTACTTTTCAGTGGTGCAATCTATTTTGCAGAATTTCCTATCAGAATATTCTATAGTCAACTGAAGTCAAAACCCTAGTTTGGACATAAAGGCTCATATCTTCACATCCGTTGATCGAAATTCAGTGATTCCAACGACATCAAGAAGGTAATTCAGAGCTCTTTTCATCCGTCCATTCACTTTGATCAGTTTCATCTCCAGGTACTCTTGCATTGGTTTTGTTCAATTTGGTCCATTTGTTCAATAACTTGTATATCTTGAAGCTTGGGAAAAGGTTTTTTGTTTTGGGTGGCATCACTTCAATTGCATATCAGCTTTGGAAGTTTCTATTTGTTGCTGAAGGTCATTGTCTTTGTAATTTTGTTGAAATTTGTTTGTACATTATGGGGCTTGCATATTATCTTTCTTCTCCATCAGAGACTATTGGTATCCCTTCACATTCAGTGATTCCTTGTCCAGAGTCATTGATTGAGGCTTCCATCATCATCATTCATCAGGACACATTCAGTTTTCTAGACTTGCCATCACAAGATGGCTTTGTTTCAGGTATCACTGACTTGGCTCCTTCTACAAGTTTGGAGAACATTCTTGAGGGGATATCACTCCTCTATTCAGATCCTACTTTGGAGAGTTCCCTTGAGTCTCCTCATTATTTTGTCTCAACCTTGATTGGGAATCCAGAGACTATCTTGGGGGCACTTGGTTTCTCTTCGGAGATTTCATATATGAGACTTCCTCCATCTTCATTGGAGTTTCTTCTACATCTACCATTGGATTGGCTTCAGTCTTCTCTCAGTGGTTTTGAGGACACTTCATTATGAGGGGGAAATCAAACCTCCATCTATTCCTTTGATGGAAGGAACATCACATTGTTGTCTTTGGATCATGTTCAACATCAGTTTCTGCATCATCCTGATTTGTCACCTTCTACATTGATTGGGTATGTACCTGAGTGGGTTGTGGCATCTTCATCTTCATCAGGCAAGGAGACACATGAGAAGCTTTTAGAGACCATTAACATTCATATACATCCTTCCTTCCTTCAATTCCTATCAAGAATGGGAAGCATCTCTACACTTGCACATGGTTTTGTTTCTTTTGAAAGGGAGACAAGTTGTTTGTCGACATTGGATCATGTTTTGTCTACATACACTTACCTTTTTTGCAGGTGATCACATTTTCTAGGGGGGCTATATTGTCTCTCTATTTTCCTCCTATGGGGGGCCATTGATTGTATTGTATCCATGTGATGATTTTTGTCCTTGGGGGGATGATGTTGAGTCCTCCAATCATCACCTTTTGCATTTTATCTCCTTTTTTGGAGAGGGGTTTTCTTCCCACTGGGTTTTCCCCTTCTCTCTGTTTGTGGCAGATTAGTTGCATTTTCATCCTATGTACATGGGTACCTAAAATGGCCATTAGCCGGGACCCATCATCATCATGCATAATCATTGCATTTTCTTTTCCTCCCTAAGTTTCACTTATGGGGGGGGGTGTTAGTGTAATTAATTATTTATTACACTAGCATAAGTTAACTTAGGTCTTAATTAATCATATTAGTCCTAGGTTGCATTTAATCATTTAATAATGTTGTTGAGATAAGATTCCCTTCTAGAAGATGAGTTGTCTTTTCTAGAACTTATCTCCATCTTGTTATCATTCCCTAGGTAGTTGGTTAGGATTTCTTGTTGTCACATGAAGTGTGATTTGAACACTTGGCAACATCCTTTGCATTCTAGGTTTAGCACTTGCTTATATAATCAGGCATATGTACTCTTTGTAAAATATTTGATAGATCTTAATAGAATCTCTATTTGAATGCCATTATCATACTTTCTGTGTGGTTGAATATTTCTTCTTGGCAAAGGTCCCCTATTGAAGACTGCAGCTTCATCAAGGACACCTATACATCCATCATTCCAATACTCAGAACTTCCATTATCCCCCAAATACTCATAGAACTAGAAGAATGACACAAAGAGAGAGAAAATAAAGAAAATCCTTTTGGGTCAACATGGAAGAGACCTAAATGTTTTGATGCCTTGTGTCATCCCCAAAAGGAAAACACAAGAAAAATTGAAAGATAAAGGAAAATCTTTTGGGTCAACATGGAAGAGACATACATTTCTCGACGCCTTGCTTCATCCCCAAAAGGAAAATACAAGACAAATGAAAAGATAAAGGAAAAGCTTTTGGGTCAACATGGAAGAGACATGAATGTCTCGATGCCTTGCATCATCCCCAAAAGGAAAACAAAAGACCAATGAAAAACATGTATGACATAAAGAAGAATGAAGGTACAAATAGAGGGATGTCACAAAGAGAGAGATGACATCAAATATAATGTCACGGGGGATCACATCACACACATGCAATCATACAAAATAAAATGAAAAATAAATAATGTAAAAGACTAGTAAGGCACATGCAAGTCAACCTATGAGTAGGTCGTATGCATCCTAATCATGTTCATCATATATAGAAGGTAGATAACTAGCCAAAGGGACAATATTAAGTGCCAAAGTAGGGCCATTACTAGGTTCAACACTCTTCTTAGGATAATTGTCGTTTAAGCTCATATAAGAGGAAAAAAATTTATTTAACTCATTATGCACCTCTTTGTCAATTTTAGCAACCTCCTCATCATCATCTAAGTTAATTACAATAGGAGGTCGAATGATAATGTCTAAAAAAGAGTTCAACTCTTGTTGCGATATCATATCTTTTTATTTTGGTGAAGGAGTAGACTCATCATGCATTTCTTCATTCAAGTTTGGATTTTGATTTTATTTATTTATCATGTAACTTGCGAGCAAGGGCACAAAATCTACACCTACATTCTCTATCACCTTTGTTTCTTTTAGTTCAATTTCCAATTTTAGTTTTCTTAGGAGCAGGTTGATCAACCATAGGTTTCTCTTCTTCCCCAAGGGGAGGAATGGAAGGAACCATGAGGGGGTTGTTCAAAAACTTTCTCTTTGAATTTGTACACTTGTTTTATTCTAGGAGGTGTGACGGGGTTGTTTTCATTGTCTCCTGGTCTTTTGTAGGAGGTAGGTGAAGTTTCTATCTTAAGTTGTTCTTAGTTATTCGGGATTTCTTTAGGCTTAATCATGGTTTCATCAAGAATGGTAGGTTCAATTGTGGGTGTTGACATGTTTTAGAGGGATAATTTTTCTATCTACTTTGCCTTTAACTTTTGATATGATTTGAAAAAGAAATTTTCCCATGGTTTGATAGGTTCTATAGGCTCAAGCCAAAATAAATCTAAGGAAAATTTTACATGGGAGGAGAGGGGGTTAAATAAACTATGATGCACAGTAAAGATTCCATCATTAAAGGGAAATTTTAAGCATTTATTCATGACTGACGGGACCAAATTCATGGTGCAAAGCCAAGGATAGCCTAGCTTCACATAGAATTGGTCTAATTGTGGGATGATGGAGAATGAGATATCTAGCATTTTCAATCCTATTTGCAATGGTAAGGTGATCGATCCTATCATAGGGAAAGAAAAACCATTATGTATCTTGATCCATGCTTTCGATTTATTGTATATATCCTGATAGAGTTCATGTAGAAGTAAGAATTCTTTGATGATCACATTTTCTTCATAGACAGGATCTATTAATATCTCATTAGTGGGCTTATCATAGATACAGTTGGCTATGTAAAGAGGACCATTAGGTGCATGTTTAAGTGTATCCTGTGAGGAGAAAGCAATCTCAAGAGGCTTTTTAGGTCAGCCCTTATGATGTTGAGTTTCAACCAATACAACCAAATGATTGAAATGATTTTTTTCTTGTTGATCAGTATCCATAGGACTTTGTTGACTTTTATCTATGTTCTCATCATCCATGTCAACATTCATCACATCAATCTTTGTATTTTTTCTAGATTTTATAAATGAAATATTATGTTTAGGTATAGGGTTGGTAAATATTTGCAAATTTTGGTTGGGTGGGGCAACAAACTTATTGCCTTGATCATTAACACCTCAAATAGATAGGTGACCAAAATCAATGAGGTCTTGCACCAAATGTTTAAGACGCTTACAATGTTTTGTATCATGTCCATTTTGTCAGTGATAATGGCAATAAGCATTTTTTCTAAAGCTCAGAGGTAAAGGTTTACTAGGACTGGGTGTTTTGATGGGAGGCAAGGTAATCAGTTGATGTTTTAAAAGTTGGGACATTGTGTTATGAAGGGTATTGGGTAGGGGAGTGAATTGTCTTTTTGGTCCCCATAGCTAAAGGGTATCGTGGCTTTAACAATAGCTACTTGGTTTTTCATATTCTAAGTTGTGCATTGAGGGGGATTGAATTTAAGGAAACCTTTATTCTATTTTCTAAAAGGTTTGGAATTGTTTTGGTTTATGGCCTTAGATTTCTCAGTATGGCTAGAGGTGGATTTTGTATCTCGACTACTAATTGAATTTTGGTAATCGCAGAGGGAAGTACACAAGTGCATAAAGGAGGGTAATTTCATCATGGTAAGTTTATCTTTTATCTTACTTTTCAAATTTTCTATGAACATATTTTGAAGCTGAGGATCAAGAACCTTGACATCGATTTGGGAATAAAGTGCTTGGTAGCATGAGATAAAGTCAGTTATCTTTTCATCTTCTTTTTTCTTTCATCTCATCAAATCAGCCAAGGTCATCTTAGGAGTTATATGCACTTGGAAATGGTTTAAAAATGCCTCAAAATTTCATTGAATGAACGAATTGAGTTGTTTGGTAAAGAAGAGAACCATTTCAAGGCAGTATCTTTCAAGGACCTAGGGAAAATCTTAGCCAAGAGTTTATCATCAAGGACAAAGTCACTACATAATGCAGTATAAGCATTAACATGGTTAGAAGGATCTACCTTTCCTCCAAACTTCTCAAATCTAGGAACCTCTACACCTTGTGGCATCAGTGTTCACAATATCTCCAAGGACAATGGGTTGCTTTTGACATAGTATGTAGGTGGGCCATTTTGATTTTGGTTGATGGTGGAAATTTAATTTTTAAGGGATGAAATAGTTTGGAAGAGTTGATTTATGAGAGGGTTATTTCTTGTGTTACGAGATGGAGGTGAAAAAGGTGGAGGGGTGTATGTGTTCAAGGGACAAGTGAATGGGATTCTTATAGGTGGTAGAGTGGTAGGAGATATGATGTGCGATGCCTCAAAGGTATTAGGGATGCTAGTGAAAATACCCAAGGAAGGAATCACATTACTAGATGGTTGCATTTTTGTTGTGACTTGAGGGTTGGTATAGGTGGGAATTGAGGAAATTGTTGTGGGAGGAGGAATTTGGGTTCCTCCTTGAATTATGAAATTTCTTGTAGGTAAAGAACAACTAGTGGTTGAGGTTCGGTGTTTTCCAAATATCTGAACTATATTTTTCACAAGGT
This sequence comes from Sequoiadendron giganteum, assembly GCA_007115665.2. Lineage (NCBI taxonomy): Eukaryota > Viridiplantae > Streptophyta > Pinopsida > Cupressales > Cupressaceae > Sequoiadendron > Sequoiadendron giganteum. Next base: position 321,279,837 of record CM021108.1, read on the forward strand.
CAAGTCCATCTTCACTTTCAAGAATGTGATGAATGTTATTGTTGATGGTGTTTTCTGCACAACAACAACTCAGACAGAATATGATATCCTATCTCTCTTGAAAGGTAAATCTCTATGGGAAAAGAGATAACCCCAAGGTCTCTAATGTCAGGTCTTGACAATGTAGCAAAACAACTCAGGGAAAAAATCCCCTTGCCTCAGCTCATTTTTGTCCAAAAAGACTCTCAATCTAGTAGCAGTCAACTTTTTGTAGATAGTGTTGGCCAGCGTGTCTTTAGTATCTCTTCCATGATGATTTATAAAGACATCGTAGGGCAGGTTTTTCATTCCGGAGGAGGATTCAGCAGAAGTAGAAGCAATAGCAGGTGAGGGGATGATTATTAGGCCATCAAAAGTAGAAGTAGGTGGGGCGATTCCTAGGCCATCAAAATTAGAAGTGGGTGGGGTGATTGTTAGGGTATCAAAAGCACTTCTTCTGGGGTACACTTGTTGGCCGATTGCAGCAGGGGCAGGTAGAACAACTCTGAGGCCATCAAAAGCATTTCGTAGGTCATACCTGGGTTGTCCAATGGTGTTAGAAGGGGCTGCCATTATGATTAGATACAAAGAAGAATGCTTGGAATTTGAAATGCTTGACAGGCTCAGCTGAGGTGAACAGAAAGTAGGGAAATAGATAAATCTGGGTTAATGCAGAAATGCTTCAAAAACTGAAGGCTAGGTAATCTAATGGTCAAATGAAAATGAGTATATGTAGAATAGCTTAGAATAGTTTGGGCTTGTAACCAATATAGGGGATTCAAAAAATGATTTCTTGATTTATTAAAATGCCTTAGCTTACATTTTCCACTATTTTTACATATTTCATCATCTTGGCATTTAGTGGCCTCATTATCTCTACAAAACCTATTTCAAATTTCTTTATAAAGTTAATCTTAGCAAACCAATAATTCAATTAATTATTTCTTGTTGTAGGTTGTGAGAAGATCTTGTTTATGCTTGAATACAAAAATGGATTGTATACCTTCCTTGTTTAACTGTCTTTTATTTCTTTGTCCATTAGAATTGCATATACAAAAATGGATTGAATACAAAAATGGATTGTATACTCAACTATTCATATTCTTCTAAGTTCTAGATGATAGATTTGTTGAAAATGCTTTTAATACTTTTGCAATTCATGCCTTGAATTTTGCAATGAGCTATGGAATAGTGCAACCAACCTGAGAGGATGTGTTGGAGGGTGATAGAGGTTGCTTCTTTGCTGGTTTGCTCGAAGGTGAAGTTTTTGTGCTTGTTTTTTGTTCACCGCACGCTAACACCTGAAAATCACAAGCTTTTATTTGAAAATGTGCTAATACACCTTATTTCATATTTCTCAATGACCCAAGCACAATTACCCAATCGTTATCATTTTTGTACCAAAAAATGAGTAGCAGGATAAGGAAATGTTGCTTCCTAACCATGTTTCCAAGGCAAAAAACTGCCATGACACTGCACTAAGGATATTCAAATTGATGTCCAAACAGCAGTAGATTTCACTATACAAATGCACCGAGAGACAATGCATAATGATTGCTCAAACATCTAATTTCCAAAATCATAATAGACTAAATATCTCTAGGAACAAATTTTGTATTGAATGATGATACCAATTCTAGACACTAGTGAGATAACATACCACGAACCAATGTAACTATTAAGTAAATCCACCTATGGGCTACAACAAAAGAGTTATAAAGCAATGAAACTCAAATGTAACTTGCCTCAGAAAGCCTGACATATGAGTTTATTTTATTATTATATGACATAAGAATAAAATAATTGTTCTATATAAGATACTGTTGTAAATGTTGTAATTAGATCTAGATAAATCCCAAGACAAAGTGCTTCTGCACATCCCAGTAATCTTTTGCTTCCTTCATCCTCCCTGCCTGATCCACATAAAACATTTCCTTCCAATATTTTTTGCACTTGTTGGATAGCACATTATTTAAATGTTTTTGTTTCCATGGATACTCAAACCAGCAACCAGATAATTTGGCAAAACCAAGGTAGCATAAAACAAAATTGTAAAAAATTGAGTAATTCTGACAATAAAATAGCCATCACACAAAATAGGCATGTAACTCATAAATTATCGCAACCACAATCCTCAAAACCATGAGAAAAATAAACGTTTTATATAGTTATGTATTGAAAACATAATATTATTATATTTTCATTCTTCACACCTTTTCTTTACAAGCAAATTCAATTATGCTAGATGCACTGAATCTGCGTAAACACCACTATGTAATCACAATAACAAATTGCTTAGTGTCTCAATGTTCATGCTCAAAATTTTTAAGTTTCTAACATATTAATACATAACATGGAGTCAATTTTCAGAAAATAATAAAATGAAAAATTCAATGGTTGTCTACTTAATAATTTGAAGTCATCAATCATCTAATGCAAATCATTTCCACAGTACGGATAAAAAATTGGTAAATAATATTGTATCTACCTATATAAAGGACACCTTGCAAGAGAATTTGCATTCTTGACTCCTTCAATTAATGGCACAAAAGCAACACTGCAAGCACAACTGTTACAAAAAAGATGCCCACATCCTAAAGCTACAGGTTCAAACACAATATCTTGCAACACCATCACTAGAAATTCAATAAACAAGGCATCCCCAGAGCATGATATGGGAACAATTTCTTGATCAGAAGTCCATTGCAGTCATATGTGAAACCAAAATTGATTAATATAAAATGGAATAGTTGATCTTTAGATGTCTCTGAAGACTACTAAGGTAGAGTGTCCACCTCCTGGAACCTCTACTTCATCATCAGTAAGTAACATCAATTATAATAAATGCAATAAAAATTGTTGGACACTAAATATATTAGCATTTAGTGTTTCAAAAATAAGCAAAGAGACAATCAATCTTACCAAACAAACTGAACATGTCAAGTTAAATTCCACCTTTACAATCTCAGATAATGTGCACATAATAAAAGGATTTTTAGTATCTCTCAAGAGGAAAGGTATAATGTCAAGTTTCTTGAAGAAGAGGAGGCTACTAGCTCTTGGACAGTGGATGAAGAATATTTGTTGAAAGAATTTATTGATACAGATCATTTCGGGAATTACCACTCAATTGGCCTCAGAACCTATGTTATTCATGAAGAAGGGTAGATCATGCCTAAAGTTACTAAAGAACCTGAGGGTGAAGAATCTCCAGAAATATGGACATTATATTTTGATGGAGCCAGATGTAAAGTAGGAGCTAGAGTTGGGATTTGTTTGGTATCTTCGTCCGACAAAAAGACGTTGAGGTCTTATCTTTTCCAGTTTGCCTATTCAAACAATGAAGCCGAATATGAAGGTCTCATCCATGGTTTAAGCTTTGCGGAGCAAATGGGTGCAAAGCAGATAAGTGTCTTCGAAGATTCTGAGCTGGTGGTTAACCAAATCCATAGAACTTCAGCCCCTAACTGGATAACTCTCTATCCCTCTGAAGTATCTCTCTTAAGTCTCACTCCCTCTCATTCTACCTAGACTTATCTCTCTCACTCCAATCCCCTCTCTCACACTCCCTCTCTCTTAGGTCTCATTACCTCCCACCCTACCTAGATAAATCTATCTCACTCCACCCCCCTTTCTCACACTCCCTCTCTCTACCTCTAGTCTTTTTGTCTCTCTCACTCCATATCCACTAGGTTGTTATATATATATCTCTCTCAAGTCTCTCCCTCCCACCCCCTCTCCCTCCCTCTCTCTCTCTCAAGTATCTCCCTCCTACCCACTCTCCCTCTCTCAAGTCTCTCTTTTTATCTCTCACTCACTCCCTCTATCTATCTCCCACTCCCTCTCTCTCACTCCCTCTAACTCTCTCCCTCTCTATCCCTCTAGATATAAAGTGAGTAAGAGAGATATAAGGACAGGGAGAGATAGAGGGAGTGAGAGAGAGAGGGAGTGGGAGAGATAGAGGGAGTCAGTGAGAGAGGGGGTAGGAGGGAGAGAGAAGGGGTGGCAGGGAGAGAGGGTGGGAGGGAGATACCTAAGAGAGAGGGGGTGGGAGGGAGATACCTGAGAGAGAGGGAGAGAGTGAGAGGGAGTGGGAGAGGGAGGGAGAGGGGTTAGGAGGGAGAGGGAGAGGGGTTAGGAGGGAGAGGGATTGCTTGATATAGAGGGATTGGAGAGAGATAGAGGGAGTGAGAGAGAGATAGAGAGACAGGGGGGTGGGAGAGAGATAACTAAAAGAGAGGGGTTGGGAGAGAGATAGAGGGGGAGAGATATAAGGAGAGAGAGAGAGAGAGATAGACATTGAAATATATCAGAGTAATGTATGATGATCCCATTTCTATCTTCTGTGATAATACAAGTGCAATCAAAATTTTAAAGAATCTAGTGATGCACTCAAGGACAAAGCATATATCTATCAGGTATTGCTTTTTGAGAGAGAAGGTTGTGGAGAATGAAGTAAAGCTTGAGTATGTACCTAGAAAGGACCAGATTATAGACATATTTACTAAGGCTCTTCCTAAAGATACTTTTGAGTATCTCTAGGAAAAGTTAGGGGCCATTTCCCCTCTCTTCTTAAACTATATGACCATGGAGGTGCATTAGTCTAGTGGATCTATGGATCTATCTTTCTTTTGGATTGATGCTTGGTGGCTACCTTTTAGAGGGAGTAGGTAGTATCTTGTTTTGTCATTGGAATTTTTTTGGGTATAGTCCTAAGGGGGAGTATTCAGTATTGGTAGTGTTCTTAATGTCAAATGGGAAAACAATGTTAAATTTTTTATTTTATTTTATTTGATGTCAAAGGGGGAGAGAGTATCATGTGAAAAATTTTATCTACTAAGGGGGATAAAGAAAAATCATGAGAAAGTGTTTTAAGATCTGTTGTGTTGTCTTTGATAATTTTTCACATCATGTGTTTCTATCAATGACAAAGGGGGAGATTATTGCAAGTATGAAGGTGTACCTAATTCACACGATACTTTGAGATTACAATGTCTAAACAAATCACACTGAGATTACAAGTTTAACCATCAGCTTCCAGCTTGTACTAATTCATCAAGGGTACTTATACAATAAATAGATAGATAGGTGCAATCTATCTAAGAACAAATAAAAGTAAAAAAGGGTTAGAAGTCAACAAGAAGTTGACTAATGATATTATGGTACATCAAAGTAGAAGACTGTGATGGTTATATTTCATTATAACCATTCCCATGGTCATTACACTAGAAGACCTTGCCTGAAGGCTTAATCACTCACCTATTCCACTGCTCCTCCCTTTAAAAATAAAGACTTTTATCTTCATATAGCCTACTCAAATATCACTCCCTTCAGGAACTAGTTTCTCTTTTCATATCATACATCCAAGAGCAAAAGACTAACCAAGGTACAATGCAACAATATTTGGTCAAACAAATTGAACCCGTGAAGCTTATTTGACAAAAATGCTATAGGGCTTCAAAGCTGAGCCATAGACATAGTAGGAAACCTCACCAATGAGTGTCAAAGGATTCAGTCGAATGAAGTAATCTAGTGAAACTATCAATAGGCATAGTCTATTTTACTTTGAATGTTTATGGGAGTTTACTGTGTTCATAATTTTTCACAGTCCATCTTATTTACCATCACCACCTCTCACATGAGAGCTCAATGTCAGAAGGTTGGCAGTAGCAAGACTATGATCCAATTATATAGCCTGGAAAATACTATATGTAGATAGTATTCTATCTTCATATTGTAGCTACCAATGCAAGATTAAAAAAATGGTGTGGTGGAAGAAGTCTGTGTCCCAGGAGTGGAAGTCTCTGCTCCCTATTCCACATTCTTAGAGTTTACTATCAATGATATCCTCTTGGATCTTTTGATCGATCCAGGAGTGGTTGGGGAATCAATTGATTCCCTTTGACACAATTGATTTGTTTTCAATGTTTGAGGAGCATTACCATATTGTTTTTCTATGTATCTAGCAAGTGTTGTCTAGTCCACACTAACCAATTTGTTCATTGCCTCTACCACCAATATGGAAGCCAATTGATCTTTATCTTTGTTAGTCTCATGTCCCTATATATATATTTTTAAATTATATTTCTTCTTTTAAATTTAGAAATAAACTTCAAAGAAACAATGGAAACATTTACAAATCTATAAATTGAAAATGAATTACCTCATTGTGGATAGAGTTTGCTGAAAATGCTCACTTCCCTCCATTTCTTGACATTTTGAGGTGACCTAGGGAAAATTATTTTCGTCTAGTATGTGGAGGAAAATGAAGTACACACTGTCAGGTATGAAAGTTTTCATCCAATTTGTGGTATGGAAGTTTTGTTTTGTGGGAAAATATGTTTGTTGGGTTTGCTTAGTGTTGATAACCTAGGGAAAATACATTTGCTTAGTTTTCTTAGTGTTGATAACCTTATCATGAAAACTCTGTCATAATGCAATCTTGCACAAATTTTTTAATCTTGTATTATCACAGAAGATAGAAATGGGATCATCATACATTACTCTGATATATTTCAATGTCTATCTCATCCACAAAACTTGCCCTCTTGCACTCTCTCAGGTTTCTCTCTCTCTCTCTCTCTCTCTCTCTCTCTCTCTCCTTATATCTCTCCCTCTCTATCTCTCTCCCAACCCCTCTCTTTTAGTTATCTCCCTCCCACCCCCTGTCTCTTTATCTCTCTCTCACTCCCTCTATCTCTCTCCAATCCCTCTATATCAAGCAATCCCTCTCCTTCCTAACCCCTCTCCCTCTCCCTCCTGACCCCTCTCCCTCCCTCTCCCACTCCCTCTCACTCTCTCCCTCTCTCTTAGGTATCTCCCTCCCACCCCCTCTCTCTTAGGTATCTCCCTCCCACCCTCTCTCCCTGCCACCCCTTCTCTCTCCCTCCTACCCCCTCTCACTCTCTTAGGTCTCTCTTGATCTCTCTCACTGACTCCCTCTCTCTCTCACTCCCTCTATCTCTCCCTGTCCTTATATCTCTCTTACTCACTTTATCTCTAGAGGGATAGAGAGGGAGAGAGTTAGAGGGAGTGAGAGAGAGGGAGTGGGAGATAGATAGAGGGAGTGAGTGAGAGATAAAAAGAGAGACTTGAGAGAGGGAGAGTGGGTAGGAGGGAGATACTTGAGAGAGAGAGAGGGAGGGAGAGGGGGTGGGAGGGAGAGATCTGAGAGAGAGATATATATAACAACCTAATGGATATGGAGTGAGAGACAAAAATACTAGAGGTAGAGAGAGGGAGTGTGAGAAAGGGGGTTGGAGTAATGACTAATATCCAAGATATCTCTAACAATTTATATAACCACTAAAACCCTCACTAAAAGATCCCAAACAAAAATGTACTTGTAAAATATTCATCAAAACCCAAATTTGTAAGAACCTAAGTCTAGAAACAAACCTATAGCCTTGAAAATACCTTCATTTATTTTTTATAATTCTACGGATTTAACCATGCACAAAAATCTATACAAGTACATAGATAATATAGGAAAGCCCTATATTATCTAAAAATATATAATATAGGGACATGAGACTAACAAAGATAAGGATCCTTATCTTTGTTAGTCTCATGTCCCTATATTATATATTTTTAGATAATATAGGGCTTTCCTATATTATCTATGTACTTGTATAGATTCTTGTGCATGGTTAAATCTGTAGAATTATAAAAAATAAATGAAGGTATTTTCAAGGCTATAGGTGTGTTTCTAGACTTAGGTTCTTACAGATTTGGGTTTTGATGAATATTTTACAAGTACATTTTTGTTTGGGATCGTTTAGTGAGGGTTTTAGTGGTTATATAAATTGTTAGAGATAAGATCACTGATGTCAACCTCTAGTGTTGCTTTGATGAGAATATTATTTTGGATGTTCATTTTCAAGGATAATTTTAGATTTATTCAAGTTATCAAAATAATTGAAGTTTGATGCCAATGGAGGGACATGATGTAATCTAGGTTTTGAAGATAGCTTTGGCTTATTTCAAGCACCTAATGACTTATTTTCGGAACGTTCTCATCTTCATACTTTGATCTACTTGTTTCCCTAAGCAAGGTATTTATGCATTTATATTTTCCTAAAGGAATTTGAATTTCTCTTGGGTTGATCCTATTTATTTCATTTAGGAATCCTTCCCTAGCACATATGAGTAGGTTTTTTTTTATCATATTAGCTCATCATAGCCTTAGATTCACTTAAGGTTAAGAGCACACACATTTTATCAATCAATTAGTTGGCCATTAGTGAAGGTAGAAATACCAAAAGGGGGTTTTACTTAGGAAATATCCTATATAGCCACCCACTTTCCCCTTGCATGCTAAGATTGCGTGAAATATCATGCGTTCAACTCCAAGGTTCCTTTTATCATGAATAGACTCATTTGGTTGATGTGAATATGCTGAGTATTCCAAGGGGACTTACGTAATTGTTCAACTTCTTGAAGCAGATGAAATATTTGACTATGATGCTCTGATTTCTAAACTAACCAGGAAATGTTGAATTTAAAGGAGAAGAGGGGTAGGGATTCTATGATCTATTTCTAAAGGGTGGAATGCGAGGGTTGACTTCAACAATCTTCAAACCAAACTTTGCTTCGCCTCTCTTCGGATGACTCTGACAAAGTTGGTGCAATCTTCAAAGGATGAGTAAGATATTGTGAATGTTGAATTTTCATTGATTTAATGTTGAGTTTGATGAAATCATGATTTCAAGGGCTCTTCATTTCTCTATCTTGTGGTTTCTGGTCTTGTGGATATGGGAGTGTGCTTATATTGATCATATCTATCTAAATTGTGAGGGTTTTAGTGGTTATATAAATTGTTGAGAGAGAGAGAGGGAGGGAGAGGGGGTGGGAGGGAGAGACTTGAGAGAGAGATATATATAACAACCTAATGGATATGGAGTGAGAGAGACAAAAATACTAGAGGTATTTTCCCGATTACCAGGCATCGGTAGGAAGACGTCGAAAATAGGTCAAACACCCCGAACTCAAGTTCCCAGTTCAGGTTTGAGCTCGGGTGCCGACTCAGGTTCGAGCTCAGGTTCCCAGCTCGGGTCCAAGCTCGGGTGCCGACTTGGGTCTGAGCTCAGGTTCCCAGCTCTCAACCATGTTTGAAGAACTTTGATTTAGTATTGTGTTGTAGATAACTATTAATAACCTTTATTTTCTATCAGTTTTCGTAAATGTTGAATTTTCATTGATTTAATGTTGAGTTTGATGAAATCGTGATTTCAAGGGTATGTTGTAGCTGTGTCACATGAACTTCCAATTTTCACCAACAATAAATCATGTTTGGAGAACTTTGAATTAGGATTGTGTTGTAGATGACTACTAAGAAATTTTAATTTTAATTTATCTTTGTGAATGTTGAATTTCCATCGATTTAATCTCGAGTTAAACTAAAAAAAAAATTTAAGGCTATGTTGTAGCTTTTCTCACGTGAACTCTAATTTTTCACCTACATTCAACCATTTTTGGAGAACTTTGATTTCGGATTGTGTTGTAGAAGACTATTAAGAACATTTATTTTCTATTGGTTTTTGCGAATGTTTAATTTCCATCAATTAAATGTCGCTTTCGATAAATTCTAAATTTTAAGGCTACGTTGCAAATATGTCAATGAACTCGCATTTTAAACCCACAATCAACCATGTTGTGAGAAATTTTTGTTAGGTTTGTGTTATAGATGACTATTAAGAATCTCTATATTCTATTTGTTTTTGTGAATGTTGAATTTCCAATGATTTAATGTCGTGTTCAATGAGAACTTGATTATAAGGCTACATTCTAGCTGTGTCACATGAACTCCCATGTTTCACGAACTCCCATTTTTCACCCACAATCAATCATGTTTGGAGTATCCAAGATATCTCTAACAATTTATATAACCACTAAAACCCTCACTAAAAGATCCCAAACAAAAATATACTTGTAAAATATTCATCAAAACCCAAATCTATAAGAACCTAAGTCTAGAAACACACCTATAGCCTTGAAAATACCTTCATTTATTTTTTATAATTCTACAGATTTAACCATGCACAAGAAGCTCATAGAATAGTTACATTTCCTACTAGTGAGGAAATGTAATCACAATGGGACCTTACTACGAGCAACACTGGATTTTGAATCTAGCAGATATAAACAATAAATTGATACTTTGAAACTTAATTGGAACCTCGATAATAAAGAAACAACAAAAGATAAAGGTTTCAAAGATAATATTAAAACTACTTCTAACCCTAAGATTGAAAATTCCAAAGGATAAAATGCTCAAAATGGACCGATCTCTCATAAACTACTTTCTGTTTAACCCCTTCTTTTCTTGCTTGTCAATTTCAAAATCTCTAACTGCACCACTTTCATCTCTGTGGCACCATAGCGCACCACTCTTAGCACCACGACAATATATTGCACCGCTTTTTTCCAAATCGTGCCACTTTAGCTTTCCCGCCTATAAAATTTAAAATTATAAACTTAGCCACTTCAAAAACAACGCTGCTTGACCATATTGCATCGCATATTCGGTCTATGTCCCTGTAGAGTGACACTCAATATAACTTCTTCAATCACACCAATCATATTAGAACTTGCTAGTTGATGTGAATCATTGAATCAGTGTGGTCTAAGGATAGTGTATCCTCAGGACTAACTACAGAGAAAGTAAGAACTTCCTCTTGCTTGTAAACACCCATCTCAGTCTCAAAGAATGCTACTTCATTTGGAGTATCATACTCTGTAATCATGTGTTTGAGCCTAGGAATGAAAAGCATAGGTGGATATCTGTCCTTGGACTTCTCACACATGTGGTTACCATGGAAAGGGGTTGCCACTCAAATAAGAATTGAGAGTGAACCTAGGCTCAAACACATGAGAGTGAATTTAGAGTGAGAAATCAGTGGGAGAAATGGTTTTTCTCTGCATTTCTCTGTCTTGTGGATATGGGAGTGTGCTTATATTGATCATATCTATCTAAATTGTGAGGGTTTTAGTGGTTATATAAATTGTTGAGAGAGAGAGAGGGAGGGAGAGGGGGTGGGAGGGAGAGACTTGAGAGAGAGAAATATATAACAACCTAATGGATATGGAGTGAGAGAGACAAAAAGACTAGAGGTAGAGAGAGGGATTGTGAGAAAGGGGGTTGGAGTAATGACTAATATCCAAGATATCTCTAACAATTTATATAACCACTAAAACCCTCACTAAAAGATCCTAAACAAAAATGTACTTGTAAAATATTCATCAAAACCCAAATCTATAAGAACCTAAGTCTAGAAACACATCTATAGCCTTGAAAATACCTTCATTTATTTTTTTATAATTCTACGGATTTAACCATGCACAAGAAGCTCATAGAATAGTTACATTTCCTACTAGTGAGGAAATGTAATCACAATGGGACCTTACTATGAGCAACACTGGATTTTGAATCTAGCAGATATAAACAATAAATTGATACTTTGAAACTTAATTGGAACCCTGATAATAAAGAAACAACAAAAGATAAAGGTTTCAGAGATAATCTTAAAACTACTTGTAACCCTAAGATTGAAAATGCCAAAGGATAAAATGCTCAAAATGGACCAATCTCTCATAAACTACTTTTTGTTTAACCCAAATGAATCTGCAATTTCATAGGAATAGTGCAATCTTCTAAGGTATTTAAAGATTTTCAAATCACAAACATTCATTCAATCAATCCTATTGCAATTGAGATGAATAAACCCTCATAATTGAACTAAGCACACATATAAGTCTAGGCTAACTTTGCAAAGAAGCTAACAATCAAATAACTGCAAAAAGTATGGACTAGACATCACTGCAAACATTCTAAACATGAAACCCTAAGCATTACCAAACCATTTAACCATAAACTATTAAGCAATTTGAAAGATAGAATAACAAGAACCATGCCAGATGAAATTCCAGAAGATAGATACGAAACACAATATCTCTCTTATATCAAATCATCCGAAATAGCAACAACTCCAATTTTCTATTACAACACTTGCTTGAGAATAAACCCTAATTCTCTCTAATGTCACTTAACTATTTCTCTCCTGATCTACCTATCCTTCTATATCTATTTTCTAATCTCTATCCTCTTGTTCAATCAATGTCCCAAGACTACTACTCTCTAGAATGTGCTTGTTTGAAAAGACCAAGAGCTCCAAGACACAAGCTCAAATGATAGAAAATGCACAAACTCAAATGATCAATTACTTCCCAAGGAATCAATATATCAAAGCCCCAAAACCTCCGCACAAACACCATCAATGCGTTTGACAAGATAACCATGACCGTGAAAAACTTGGGGATTCGACATGGCGACGAACTTCGGGGAAATCTGGACCATATGGATTTTCCCGAAAATAGGGTGAAAGGCAACAACTTCAGACATTGAGAGGAAACCGGGAGAATCCAGCCCAGGCAGATTTTCTCAAAAACAGGGCAAACCCCAAAACAAAGTCAGAACTTCAGACTTTCAATGAAACTCAAAAGTGTGCCACTTCAATTGGAAAGGTGGATATTAAAGAACGAACCCAAGTAAGTGAAAACCCCCATAAAAGAAGGGCCAAAACACCAAAAATCAAAAAAAGAGGGTCCACACCTTCAGTGGGGCGTGTGTGCAAAAACTACACAACAATTATCTATAGTAGGGATGGCATTAGTTGAAATGTTGTCATTTTTCCCTTGATGTTATAGGTTTTCTATGTCTTCATGAATTTGAATAATGTTCTCTTGTGGGACATTAACAACCATTGTTTCAACATGTGTCACACTACTTGAAGGTAAAGAGTTGTTAAGGGTATTGTCCATACCTAGTGTATTTGTGTCAATACTAGGAGTGAAAGAGCTAGACAACCCAATATCCACAACGATTGTGGGATGACATGAGTCTCAAAATTCGTATCACTATAGTATCAACAATAGGACACCAAATAATCATACAATGGCTACTTAATGCTAAATGAATGCAAATGCAATATAAGCTAAGAACAATGAAATGACTATAACTGAAATTCTAGAATCTAAACAAAAAGCTATAAACAACAAACAAAAACTCAGAAACAAAACTTTAAATGCTGAAAAATGCAATTAAGAATGTGCAGAGTGATTGGTTCACCCAGGGTGGTGAATGAGTCCCAATAGGGATTTTTTTCAAAACTTTCAAACATTTTCAATTGATTTTCAATTGATTTTTATGTTGTGTGATCTAAAAACTAAATGAAAACGCAAATTTTGTTTTATTTTCAATGAAATGAGATGCAAAAATGAAAGCTATATGAGATTTCACTGATGCAAAATTAGAAACCCTAGAATTCCAACTAACTAATGAAAAACCTAATGCAATGTTAATGAAAGATAAATCTAGGATGAAAATGCACTCTAACTCAAAATTATTATGTTCTAAATGTAGGTTCACCAAAATTAAAGGTGGAAAATTGTGTGCTTTTCTAGGGTTTAAGGCCTAGAATAATAATCTTCACTCACTTTCATTCAATAACAAACCCTTGAGATCTCAATGCAAAGGAGAAATAGATATTGCAAGAGGGCTATCCTAGGGGATGAATATAAACTAATGAGGGGTTCACAACCAATTTTAGACTTGGAAAAGACAATGAAATGCAAGATGAAATGTAAAACCCTAATATAATGCAAACTTGAACTAAATGACCTCAAAATGCAAATGAAACAAAAAAAAGCTACAAAACAGAATGTGTGCACCTAGAAATATAAAGATAGCTAGAAGGAGGTTTGAAATGCTAGAAATTCTATATTTAATGTTGAGTGTAACTCTTTCACCAAGTTGGAAAAATTAGTCTAGAATTTGAGTTTTTGTGTGGGAACTTGAATTTGCCAAATGGGTATCTGAATTTTGACCAAAACTGGGACTCATTCACCATAAGTGGTGAATTAGTCCAATTAGTATTTTCTAGAACTTCAAGATCTAAATTTTCTCTCCTCAGTCTGCTCAATCTTCTTTTGCAAGTTTTTGGATCCGAATATCTAAAAAATAGCCTATAGATGTTTTCTAATGCTCTCCTAAGCTTAATGACAACTTTGACAACTTTGCATTACTTGAAAAAATTTCTTCAATCTTCCTCCTTAGGAAATATCCAACCTAAAATTGTAAATCACACTCAAAGGAGAGGGAAAAATGTTGTTTTGTTAGTGGATAGGGGTTTGCCTTGGTCAAACCTCGTTTTGGTAATCAAACCTTGAAATAGAATTAAATAAGAATGGAGAATGATGAATGAACAAAATAAGGTATTTTAACTCACCAAACCCTAGAAACAATGTGTTGCAAACATGTGTGAGATGGCTCAAATGGATGTAGATCTAGACTCTAGCTTGAATAGGATAGATCTTGATTTGAATGCTAGCTTGAATCATGAAACCCTACATCACAATTGTTAGCTCCAAAACAAACATGATGCATGAAGTCTTGAGCATGATTATTAATGCTTCAATGATGCTCTAAAATGCTTGATAATCTTCCCTTGAAGACTCTTGAATTCCCTTGCGAATGTTTGAATGCTCTTCTCTAAAATCAACTTTTCTATAAGAATTCTCATTTAACTTGTTTGGTCACTTGATTTCTTGTTAGGAGAAAATGAGTGAAAGAAACTTGTATTTATACTTAATTATGCAATAATTATTGAAATTACAACACTACAAGCCAACATCAGATCTAGGAGGATAAAATTCCACCAAGAATTTGAATTAATTTTTTATTTTGGGCCACATGAGACTCATTCGCCCAAGGTGGCGAATGAGTCCCATCAAGCATAATGTATGGCACTAGAATTTCAAATGATTAGAAATGTGTGAAACTAGGTTTGAGACCCAAAAATCTAGGTGGGAATCATTTTCTCAAGGTGTTGAATGAGTCCTAGATCACTAAATTTGGGGTCATTCAACTTTAAACATGTGAATTATGATTGGGTAATGATTTATGTCGGGATTATCCTTAAAAAGATACATTAAATGAGGCTTGTGTATGTAATTTAAGGCCAATTAAAGCATAAAGAAGCCCAATTATTAATGGAAACTCTAGAAAATTGTGAAATTATGTTACAACACTTTACAACGCTTCACAACACTTTAAATAAGGTAGGATTAATATTAAAAAGAGGTTTATTAGGTTTAGTTAATTAATAAAACCTTAGAAAAGTGTGAAAGTGTGTTACAACACTTCACAACACTTTAGCAAGGTACCATTTAAACCCATTAGTTCACAAGGGCCAAATATGTAATGTGAATGTGTCAAAAACATTACAAAACTAAATCAAGGAACCCTTTAAGCTCAATTCAACAAGGATGGCCCAAACAAGTGTGAAAATATCTTGACGACATTTTTCAACACTACAGTAAAAAACTTAAAAGACACCAAAAGATCAAATTCTAAGTTCTCATGGAGATTGAAAAATGTATGCAACCTCATGATGAATACAATTTTAGTATTGACATTTATTTTGTTCAAAATACTTTAGATTTTCTAGTTTTAGATTGTCTATAAGTTGTAGGATTCATAATACTTTAGATCACGATGAAGCTAGTTGTATAACTTTCCTTGTCATGATAGATTTAGCTATGAGAAAGCTAATTTATCTTTTTAAAGTGTATATATGTGAAGCTCGTGATAAAAATAATTCCAAAGAAGAGGTCAAGAAAACATTTTTGGTTATGATGGTCACTATGGTTATGATTAGAGGTTAAAAATATCTACAAAATAGCCACATTTTTTCTGTTATATATATAGAAATATTCTACCTGCTCATGGGAGTGCTTGCGTGAAGCTTCTTTCTTCATTGTCTCTTTCATTGAACCTATAGGAGAGAGATATATATAGGAGAAACTTCTTAACCTTTTTGGGTGCCATGGCCACCTTGAAACATCCACCATAGGATTAAGTGATCTAGGAAACTTGAGTTTATTCATTATATGCATATATATAAATATATGTATTAAATATATGTTATAAAATAAATAGATGATGAGTTGTACTTACATCCAAAAATAATTAAACTTGGAGTTATTTATTAAGTATATATATATGCATTATATATATCAAATAAATATTCATGATATTTTATTCTTTTAAATTAATAAACTGGGACTATATAATATGTATCCATATAGTTGGAAAAAAATAGTCAAACCTTAAGTGGGGTAAACAATTACAATAAAGTAATCGTATCAACTAATGTGTAATTCATTATGGGATAATTATTTAACATATTAGCATCACACTTATTCCATTTGATAAACTAGGTTTAAAGAGGAAACTAGTTGTTGAAGTTAAGGGCTCCTAATTATGCTAGTTGTGCAAGACCTTCATCATCATTTAGGCACCTTTTGGGAAATTGAACTAGTAGGTTTTCCCCTTGTGATATTTTTTTGTAAACATTAGATCCATTTAGGTTTCTTATCCATCATTCAAGGTGTGTGTGATGGAATCCTCACACCTTCTTGCATGCTATCATTTCTCCCACTCTTAGGTGATGTGTTGTTGATGATGTTGTGTGTACAACATCATTTAGTAGATCAAGATTAATTAAAAATAAAATAAAAATTGAATATCTCAATTCCCAAAAATCTAGAAATATATTTGAAGGATATTTCATTGTGATTTACAAAAAAAAATTGGATAACATAAATAAAACAAGAGACATGATTCATGTAGATTTAACTAATGAAAAAGTTGAGATGGCTAGTAGTATCAATTTTACTTGTGACCTTGTGAATTAAAATGAAGAGAAAATAGATATAGTATGTAGTGTCATAAATTCTCACCCTTGATAATTTTACACTATGTTTTTCCCCCCTAAATTATTGAGTCTAATTGACCCCCTAATTTCCTAAATTATGCATTCTATAACCCATTTGTACCATTTTCTAAGAAATTGCAAGCATTGAACAAATGCATCCAATTGGTATTTACCCTGACACTTAATGTTATAGAAAATAAGGTCAAGAACCATTCTCCCTAAGGTGTATGGGTCCCCCTATTTTATCGGGGACCAATTTTGGATATGTTGGTATTGACATTTTAACATTCAAAATTAAAGATGCAAATGTCTGCTTTTGGGATTTAATTTTGGCGAAATTAGAGAAATTCCTATAAATACCTAGTTATTGCATCATTTGAAACCTATCAAGGAAATCATTGGTAAACTTATGATCAATAGCACTATTAAGAGATTCAAGAGCAACATTTCAAAGCTTTATTGTAACAACTCTATTGAATGGACAAGACAACCGAGATGGGGGTGACTCGGTTGTACCTTAAAACTTAAAAACCCTCACAAACATTCAAATCCACATTAATCCAAATTAAACCTTAATATAATAATAGAAACTGAAACACATCAACACCATGCACAAAGGAATGCCAGATTTATGTGGAAAACCCAAGATGGGAAAAACCACGGTGAGGATTAACTCACAATATAAAGTAATATGAACACTGAATATAATATGGCTCATTACCCAAAATAAATAAAGGATCGCTGCCATAATATAAAAGAAGATAGAGAAGACTATTATATTAAGAAATCCATCTCAAAGCAATAGAAAACTCGAACACAACATCACCAACACCTTGCAATCTTTCTGAAGTATTGTAGACACCTATTGCTCACTGCATTCAGTAATCTAACACATGAAATCTCACACTGCACTTCACAAATTTTCACCCCACAACTCTACAATTCACATCACTTGTATTATACTTATCTATGTTATTAGCCCTCAACAACTCAACACTTATTTATAGCATATTCAACCTTGAAAACATTATCCAAGGTCAACTATGCACCTCAATCATACAAACTCAAATTATATCTGCACCAAAAAATTCCCACAATGTAAAGGAATGAAGGTGGACCACAACACATCTTAGCTAGGACCTAAATCTATTCATACATGCCATGCCACACTTCTACAAACATTGAAGAATCTTCATAATTAGTGTAAACACCCAAGGTGGATCAAACCTATGTTAATACCATTAACACTTAAGTACATGATGCCTCAAATCCAAGGACGTCTCGTAGACACCACAAAATTTTTTAACACAATCTAGAATATTCCAAAATACTCTGAAATCCAACAAATTCATTTGTAACAACTTTCACTTGAAGAATGTACACACTCAATACACTCAAATAACTCTGGGCCATACATTACAACTCAAGAAAATGACTTATGAAGAACCAAACCATGAATAAATTCATCCAAAGAATGATACACACTATCAAAACCCTTTCAAATTCACAAGACCCAAAACCACTCTACAAAGAAATGTGGAGCAAGACCATTTCTCCTAGACACCTCTATAATATATTGTTCACACAACTTCCTCTACACAATGATCCAACACACCAACTTTTGAATGCAACACCTTTAAACACCTTTGATCAACATATCTAAACTATACAAGTAGATCTTCAACCTAGAAGAACTATGGAACAAAACTAGAACACTATTCTACAACACATCTAACACCACTACAACACGTTGTTTCCTAGATTTTAATTCAATTTTCTCAAAAGCACTTGGAAACCAAGCACCAAAAAATGTATCATCAAAATATTTAGTACTTCCTCATTAACACCAAGCTAAATACAACATAACAACTCAACCATACATCCATAAAAAAAAGCTTATCAAAACAACACTAGAGGTTGACACTAGTAGCTTACTAATGACAAAATAATACAACTAATCAAAGCATCATGAGGGAAAACACCAACTCAATACCAATTGCACATCCTTACAACAAAATCATTCTCATACCAATGACAACACAAAGGCTTGTTGACATCAATGAAAACACCAACTACATATACTTGCAACAAACTCAAGATCCAAACATCATGTCAAATATTATGTGAGTTCATGCATGTTTATGTTATCATTTTTTGTGAAGGCTAACCCTTGTTATAGGTCTCCAAGAAATTAAATTCAATCAATCAAACAAGACCCAAGACATTGAAGTGAGTGCATGAATTCAGTCCTTTGAGGAAGCCATTGAAGGGTGGTGAGTTACAGAACTTTGTTGATTAATCATTCCTTCTTACCAATTATCCATTTTCATCATTAAAATTGCCATTGTGGAAGTGGAGACACTAACACGAGATTTGACTAAGGAAAGCCCCTAAATGGAACAATATTTGTTCTCTCTATGAATGTGCATATTTCAAGTTTAGAGAGGATTGAAGGAAGCTTGAAGAAAAATTATTCATTGTTACATTTGAAGCCCTACATCTTGTTAACTTATAGAGACTTGGGTCTATAGAATTTTCCGATAGTGATTTGATAACTTTGCAAGTGGAAATGAATGTCTTAGATCTACCATTAGATAGCTACAAAAATAGATTAGGAGAGGCATACAAGGACTTATATTACCTTGGGAAACTCTATCCTCCTATTCAAACTAGCATTAACTTTTCTAGGTAGGTACATAGTCCTCTACACTTCTCATATCTGCTTGTAAATCACTATTTCAGTTTATCAATTGTCAGATTCTTGAAAATTTGATATTAGGCCATAGTCTAATTAGGGTAATCAAGTAAAATAATTTCCAATCCATTCTAAAACTCAATAAGATGTATGTATAGGTCTTATTGGCTTACCTTCTTGGTTGAAAGTCAATCTCTACATCTTGTTGATCTCCATCTTAATGGAACCCTAGAAAGAGGCCTTGAATCCTATTATTTTAAGCATTTAAACTTAGGGTTCTCTTTTTCTATGTTTCGTTGGAATAACTATTTTCAATACAAATTTTCAAATTAATCCTAGAATTGATGATGACCATGGTTATTTTTATTCCATATTAATTTTTGCACACTCAATCATAATTAAAACTATACCACATATACATGAAGATAATTATGTAATTGGGTATGTAGGTGAGCTTTTCATCACCACTAAAAGAGAAAATTTCCAATACCTTGTTGAAATGAAAGATGGATATTTTGAATTTGACAAAGTATAGGTGAAACTATATTTTAATTCTTTAGTTCAATTAAATTTAGAACATTTTTGTAGTGTCCAGCAAAGGGTCCTTCAACTTTTTCGCACTCATTTGGGTCCTCCTTGCAGATTTTGGCTTAATTTTTCCTTGATTTAGCGTTGTAATGTGGATAACACATTCACATTAGGTCTTGGGCCCTTGTGAACTAATTCATTTTAATGGTACCTTGCAAAGCTGTTATAAAGTGTTGAAACACACTTTCACACTTTTCTAGGGTTTTTTCAATTAACTAAGCATAATAAACATAATTTCAATCATAATTTACATTAATCTTACCTTATTTGGTGTGTTGTAAAGTTTTTTAACACACTTTCATATTCCTCTAGGCTTTTCATTAATAATTGGGCTTTCTTATGCTTTAATTGGCCCTATTTTGCATCCACAAGCCTCATGTATTGCATCTTTTCAAGGATAATCCTAACACCAACTAGTAACCAATGATAATTAAGGTGTTCCTAGCTTGTGTGGCCCAAATTTAGTGTTTGGGACTCATTCACTACCTTGGGCGAATGAGTCCTACCTAGGTCTTTTTGGCCCCGATGTAGGTTTCACACATTTCTAGACACTTTTAATTTTTGGTCCAATACATTATGTGTGATAGGACTCATTCACTACCTTGGGTGAATGAGTCCTATGTGACCAAAATTAAAATTTAAATCAATTTTTTGGCAAGATTTTATTCTCCTAGATCTGATGTTGGCTTGTAGTGTTGTAATTTCAAGAATTCTTACATAATTGAGTATAAATACAAGGTTCTTTCACTCATTTTCACCTAAGAATTTTATGAGAGAATCCATATAGAAAATTGAGTTCACAAGAGCATTTGAGAAAGATAATTTAAGGCATTTCAAGGGTAGATTATCAAGCATTCAGAGCATTCTTCAAACATCAATCATCATGTCAAAGATCACATTCTTCACGTTTCTTACTGTACTAAGAATTGTGATGTAGAGTTTATGATCCAAGCAAGCATTGTATTAAAGATCTATCAACATCAACTGAGAGTCAATAACCACATCCATTGCAACTATTTCAAGAATAATTGCAACACTTTATTGCTAGGGTTTGGTGAGTTGCAACATTACCTTTTGTTCATTCATCATTCTCCCTTTATATTTTCTTTCATTTTAGGGTTTAATTACCAAAAAGGGGTTTGACCAAGGCAAACCCCTATTCTCTAACCCCACAACCATTTTTCCCTCTTCTTGTGTGTGATTTGCAGGTCTAGGTTGTATATTTGTCAAGGAGAAAAGGTGGAGAAAAGTTGTTAAGTATTTAAAGTTGTCAAAATTTCCCTTCAACCTTGGAGAAGCTTGGAGAAGACCTATAGGTGGCATTTTATAGATTGAGATCCAAAAACCAGTCAAAAAGAACAGAGCAGACTGAGAGGTAAAAAGTCCACTTTATAATTCCAAAAAAGTAGAAGTGGATTGATTCACCACTATTAGCAAATGAGTCCCACTGTATGGGTCTAAACAGGGGTTTTGCAGATTTGGATACCCTTTTGGCTAAAACCTGTTCCTACACATTTTCCTGGAAACTAGACTAATTCGCCCATCTTGGTGAATGAGTCCCAATCAGCATAAATAATAGATTTTTTAGTGATCCATATCTCTATTCTACCTTCTTCAATCTTCTAAGTGCACACTTTTAGTTTCATAGCTTTTTATTGCATTTTGCTTATATTTCTAGGTCATCTTGCATATTACACTGTGTTTTCAAACATCTTCTTTTTCAGGTTCACACTTGGTGGTGAACCCTTCATTTGACATCATTCAATCCCCTAGAACATTCCCTTTGCTAGATTTCAATCTCCTTTGCATTGAAATCTCAAGGGTTTTTTCTTGAGTGAAATAGCCAAGAAAAAAATTGACCTCTCTCCTTTTAGGTTTAAAACCCTAGAAGCCCTAGAAGTAAGGCCCCCATTTTTCTTCATTTAATTTTGGTGAACCTACATTCAGAGCATCATAATTCTAATTTGGAGTGCATTTACATCCTAGATTTAGCTTGCATTAGGTTTTGCATTAGTTAATTTTCACTATAGGGTTTCAATTTTTGCATTAGTGAAAATCTCATTTAACTTGCATTATTGCACTTAATTTCATTGAAAATTAGTAAAATTCTACACTTGCATCTCATATTTGCATCAAAAAACATAAAAATCCTAAAATTCAATTTAAAAATTCTAAAAATTAGTACCTGGACTCATTCACCACCTTGGGCGAATTAGTCCCTTTGCATATTTTGCATTGCATTTTCTATCATTTATAGTTCATTTTTTGATTTTTTATTTGTTGTTTCTACATTTCAGTTTTACTTTCTAGAATTCCAGTTATAAGTATCTCATTCCTATTAGTTTACATTGGATTTCTACTCACCCCACATTTAGTATACTTTGCATGAGTGTTTGGTGTACTATTGCTAATACCATAGTGAGAAGAAGTTTGAGACTCATGTCATCCCATGATAGCACAATCATTGTGGATCTTGGTTATCTAGAGCTTCCACTCCTAGTATTGACACTAGTACACTAGGCATGGATAACACCCTTAGTAACTCTTTTGCCTCAAGTAGCATACAAGCTAAACCAAAGAATGATAGAATCCCACAATAAAACATAATCCACATTCATTGTATGCTTGAAAACATTTCAACTACAACAATTATTACAATAGAAAACATTAATTGTATGCTTGAAAGTGAAGATGGCCTTGACCTTGTGAAGAATATAGAGAAAATATTTGGAAAGCATCTTCCCTCAACCACTAGTTTTCCTTTACACACAAACAATGTTCCAAGCCAAGGAGGAACTCAAACTCCTCCTCCCACAACAATAGCCTCAATACCTACCTACACCCCTCCTCAAGTCATGACAATGCAATAAGTTAGCAATGTGATTCCTTCCCTGGGTATTTTAGCTAGCATCCCTAGGGTCCTCTATGGCATCACATGTTATAGCTCCTATTACTTTACCACCTATAATCATTCCATTCAATTATCCCACAAACACATACACTCCATCACCACTTTCACTTCCATCTCATACATCAAGTTTTCCAAACCAATGCATCCCTTCAAAAGCAAGTTTCTACCATAAATCAAAATCAAAACAGCCCACCCACATATTATGTCAAAAGAATTCCATTATCCTTGGAGATATTATGAACACCAATGCCACAAGGTGTAGAGGTGCCTAGGTTTTAGAAATATGGAGGGAAGGGAGATCCTTCTAACCATGTTAATTCATACACTACCTTATGTAGTGACTTTTTCCTTGATGATAAAATTTTGGCAAAGCTCTTTCCTAGGACCTTAAAAGACACTGCCTTTGAGTGCTTCTCTTCTTTACCATAACTCAATTCGTTCATTTGATGAACTTGTTGAGGAATTTATAAACCATTTCCAAGTGAATATTACTCCCAAGATGACCTTGGATCACTTGATGATATGTAAGCAAAAGGAGGATGAAAAGATAACTAACTTTATCTCCCAATATCAATCGCTTTATTCCCAAGTCGATATCGAGATCCTTGACCCACACCTTCAAAAGATATTCATATAAATTTTGCAAAGAAAAATCCAAGACAAGTTGACCATGATGAAATTCCCATCCCTCATGCACTTGTGCATTTCCCTCTATGATTATCAAAATTTGGTTTGTATTCAAGATACAAAGTCCACTTCTAGCCGAATTAAGAGATCCAATCCCACACACCAAAGAAATTCCCAAACTTTTAGAAAAAAAAAAGGGGATCTTCCAATTCAACTCCCCTCAACAACCAACTCAAAATGTCAATAACCAAGTCGTTGTTTTCAAAGCCATAGTGCCCTTTAGCTATGGAGATCCAAAGAGATAATTCATTCCCTTACCTAATACCCTTCATAATACCATGTCTCAACTTCTAAACCAACAAATGATTACCTTACCTCCTATGAAAATACCTGACCCTAATAAGCCTTTACCTCTAAACTTTAAATCAAATACTTATTACCACTATCATCGACAAAATGGACATGACACAGAACATTGCAAGCATCTTAAACATCGTGTAAGACCTTATTGATTTCAACCTTCTATCCATTGTGGGCACTAGTGATCGAGGAAACAAGTTTGTTGTGTTAGAATCCAAGATCACCTACATGCAAATGGATACCTGTCACATGCAAAAGACATTCAGAACAAACAAGATATATAAACCTCAAAGTGTAAAATGCATTATGAGAATCTCAGTTATTACAAAGAGATCAATCCTTATGAAGGAGATCAAGAAACCCTAAAAGGGAAACCCTAAATGAAACCCTAGTGTGCACACTTAATAATTAATCAATTATTAATGTGCCTAAGTTTAGCTTAAGCAACTAGAGGAATAAGTGACTTAATTAATTAACCAGTATGATGTAATTAATTAAGCATAATAAATTATTACTCTAACACCCCCCCTTAAGATGAACTTAGGAAGAAGCTAAAACACTAGAATAAGATGCATGCAAGCAAAGATGGGTCCCGGCAACTAGGCCTGATCAGGTACCCATTTACAAATGCAAGAAAGAGGTAGAGGAGGAAAACCCAGTGGGACAAAACCCCCCTACAATGATATGACATGCTGCAAAGAAGCACTGGAAGAACACTGTAGAGTAACACTGGAACCACAATCTGGCAAGCAAGGAAAGATACTTCTGTCTACAAGAAACCATATTGGAATCATAATGATGCAATAGCAAACCCGATGCCATGGAACACTCAAAAACTCCAAACGGGAACAACGCTGGAATCTATGAAGCAGCAGTCGATTATTGAATGATGTATCACTGAAAATGAAGTGCAAAGATGCAAGTTGCACTCTCCCAACTGTCAAAATATCCAAGTAATCTCCAAATGACCCATCGGGCCAAATCTGGAATAATGATAAACCTGGGACAGATACAAAAAAAATTGCATGGATAGAAACATATAGCTCCTCAATACCTTTCCAACACCGCAAAGATAGCAAAAATCGGAGATCGTGGCAAAAAGTTATGAGCTCGGAAGCATAAAATAAACATCTGAATTCAACCAGAAATAAATGTAGTAAAACAAGAAAATACTATAAAATAAACTACACCAAATGAAAGTACTCAGAACCAGCTTTCCGGTGATATCTCGTTTGCCCGATTTCGATACCGTATGCCCAAGTTATACAAAAAAGAAAAAAACTACTTCTTTAGAGAAAACTAGGGTTAGGAGGGGACAAACACCACCGTACGGACGCTGACGTCAGCATGACATCAGTGGTTCACAGGCATAAATTTGATGGCCTGCAGGCCGTCACGGCAAAAAAGCACCCCCCTGCAGAAAAAATCCATCGGAGCCTCTGGTCGTTGATATGACCAGGGGTTGGGTGCTGAGTTCGGCCGAGGGCCAGGCGTGGAGCTCCTGGTCCCCCATAAGACCCTGGCCCATGGGAGGAAGCCCTCAGGGGTTGCAATGGCCGGTGGTGGAGTCGGTGGTGCTGCTTGGGGCCGCCACCGGCGGCGGCGGATCGGTGGTTGCCCGGTGGTGGGAGCCGTTTGAACTGGGGGCGCAGGCACGGATCCCGAAAATGGGTTTTTTAAAAAAAATTTATCGATTTTCGTGCCTCGTGAAGCATGCTGGGGAGGCCGTACAGCTTCCCTGGCAAAAAATTTTTGTCTCAGAAACCAACTACTCAAAAATGGACGATTTGACAAGTGTTTCTAGGGTTTTGGGGCGCTGCGAACGCGATGGCGACGTCCGTTTGAGCCCATAGTGTCCCGAAAATTTGGCTACCCCCAGATCTTGCAAAAAAAGATGCCTGTGGAAACCCTTGCACTTGAAACTCACTGAGAAGCCATATCTTCAAATCACGAACAGGCAGCGGCAGGTCTGGAGCTCTGATACCATGTTAGAATCCAAGATCACCTGCATGCAAATGGATACCTGTCACATGCAAAAGACATTTAGAACAAACAAGATTTGTAAACCTCAAAGTGTAAAATGCATTATGAGAATCTCAGTTATTACAAAGAGATCAATCCTTATGAAGGAGATCAAGAAACCCTAAAAGGGAAACCCTAAATGAAACCCTAGTGTGCACACTTGATAATTAATCAATTATTAATGTGCCTAAGTTTAGCTTAGGCAACTAGAGGAATAAGTGACTTAATTAATTAACCAGTATGATGTAATTAATTAAGCGTAATAAATTATTACTCTAACATGTTGCCCCTCTAAACCAAAACTTGAAAATTTTCACCAATCCCATGCCAAAACATAATATTTCATTTGTCAAAGCTAATGAAACTCCAAAGAATGATGTGATGAATGTTGATACAGATGATGAAAACACTGATTCTATTCTAACTAACGCTATCAATGTCAATCCTATAGATGAAATGATAGGGGTGATAGACATCATCCCTCATAAGGGCCGAACTAAGATTCCTTTTGATATTTATTTCTCCTCTAAATATATACTTAAACATTTACCCAATGGTCCTTTTTACATAGTTGACCATATCTATGACAAGACCACTAATGGGATAGTAATAAATCTCGCCTATGGAGATAAAATGATCACCGAGGAATTCCTACTTTTGCATGAGCTCTATCAAGATGAATATGATAAATTGAAAGCATGGATCAAGACACAATGGTTTTGCGTGCCCTATGATCAAATTGATCACCCTACCTTTACAAATAGGACCAAAAATATTAGATGTTGCATTCTCCATCATCCCATAGTCAGACCAATTTAATGTGAAGTTAGGCCACCCATGGCTTTGCTCCATGAAAATTTTCCCTTTGGTCATGCTAAAATGCTTAAATTTTCTCTTTGACAATGATATATTCACTATTCACCATAGTGGCTTTAACCCCTTGTCATCTAAAGGAAATTTTTCCCTAGATGCCTTTTGGCCTGAGCCCATGGAACCTATAAAGCCAAGAGAAGACTTAATTTTCTTGTCCTATCAAAAGTTCAAGGAAAAGAAGATAACAAAATTATCTCTCTGCAACATGTCCCCATCCACCTCTGAGCCTACCATCCTCAACAAAACCATGCTTGAACTAAAACAATACCAAAACAATCACCAACCTAAAACAAACACCTCATCTACCTCTTACAAGTGACCAAGAAACAATGAAACCAACCCCGCCACACCTCCAAGAGTAAAAAAAGTTTACAAAGTCAAAGAGAAAGCAATTGAGAAACCTCCCATGGTTCCTTTTGTTCCTCCCCTTAGGGAAGAAAATAAACCTATGGTTGATCAACAAGCTCTAATACAAATTAAAAAAAAAAAACTAAAAGAAATAGAGGTGCTAGGGAGCATAGATGTAGATCTCATGCCTTTCTTGCAAGTTACATGATGAGTTAAACAAAGAAAATCAGGATCTAAACTTGATTGAAGCAATGCATAATGACCCTCCTCCCTAGTCAAAGCAAGAAAATTCAATGCATAATGACCCTCCTCCCTAGTCAAAGCAAGAAAATTCAATGCATCCCCCAAAATAAGAGTTGAATTCTTTAATGGGAATTATCCTTCAACCTCCTATTGTGATCAACTTAGACGATGATGACGAGGATGCCAAAATTGATGAAGAGGTGCACAATGAACTAAACACATTTTTTTCCTCTTCCATGAGCTTAAATGAAAAATCTCCTACAAAGAGTGTTAAACTAGTGTTCCTCCTAGCTCGATACTTTCTCTTGTCCCTCTAGCTAGTTTCTCACCTTCGATATATAACGAACATGATTGGGAGGTGGATGGCTTGCTCATAGGTTGACTTGCATTTTCCTTACTAGTCTTTTGCATTATCTATTTTTCATTTTCTTTTGTGTGATTGCATGTGCGTGATGTGATCCCTCGTGAAATTCTATTTTCCCTCTCTTTATGACATTCCTTTATTTGTACCTTCATTCTTCTCTATTTCATGCATCTCTTTAATTTTTTCATCTCTCTCTTGTGTGTTTCCTTCTAGGGATGATGCAAGGCATCAAGTAATTCATGTCTCCTTCATTTTGACCCAAAAGTCTTTATTTTTCCTTTTCATTCCATCTTTATCTTTTTCTTGTGTTTTCCTTTTGGGGATGACGCAAGGCATTGAGACACCCTATGTCTCTTCCATGTTGACCCAAAGGTTTTCTATTTGTTTTCACTCTCTTTGTGCCATTCTTCTAGTTCTATGTGTATTTGGGGGATGATGAAAGTTCCAAGCTCCTTAAAAAATTGCAGCAAAGAACATACTGACCCCAAATCCATAGATCCCTTATGTTTTTTGTGTTTTCATTTTGGGGGCAACCCCTCTCTCTTCTTTTTCTCTCGCATGACGCAACCTTACTCGGAAACATATGACTTGGCATAGGGCTTTCCAAGTTGGCTCTCATGTCTTTCTTCTTGTTTGTATTTTTCATTTGCTACTTTAAAGTAGTTTCTCACGGTATGGAGTTTAGCAATTTATTTAAAGTGGGGGGATACATTGGCATTATTCTTTTGCATTTTTATCTTTTTTCATGGTTCTTAGTCCAACCTTCTTGCTTCATACAATGTGTTTTTTGATTTTTGGATGACATTAGGTGTGATTTCCTTCATGAGCATGATATCTCTTAGCATATTACATTTCTCCTAGTGGCTTGATGTGACACATTGCATCCCCTAAGTTGCAAATTTTCTATTCTTTGATTAGTCCTCTCTTGGAGACATTAGGCACAATTTTCCAGAAATTAAAGACCTCACATGAACTAAGCAAGACTCCTTTGAACATTTCCTATTTTTTTCATTTTGCATTTGTTGTTATATGGCCACCTTGTATAGCACATATTGCATGCCTGTGGAGCCATCTTGTTTTTTCATGAGCTCCAAGCATACAAAGTTTTGCTTATCTCATGAAGCTCAAAAATCAAATCATTTTTGTGTGGCACCTTATTAAAGTTATCAGGAGGTATAACTTTGGTATGGTTGAGTGGGAAGCCCAACCGAGGCATGACTTTCCCCATAGCCACTTTCATGTGTGTGAGTACATACTAGTCATGAGTGTATGTTTATCACCTTTTAGGACTTCTCACCCAACGGATAGCCATGAGTTTTGTCGTCTTAGAGTGAGTATGCATTTTTTAGACAAACAACCTAGATCCAATCCACATTGGGATTGAAAAATAGTCGAATCTTGATCTGAATTTCTCTTTTATTTATTTTCTCATTTTTATCTTAGGTAGTGTATGATTGGCCTTGTCATTATTCTTTACATCATTTTCATGTGTGTTCCTTTGTGCTTATGTTGTCATTGGATCTTGATCCTAGGGGCTTGATCATTTTCATCTCATCTTGCTAGCATTAGTATTGTGGAATCCCCTCTTGATGCGTGTTTTTCTACTTTAGTGTGAGTTTGAAGTAGCTTCCTCCTCTCACTAAAAAGGGGGCATAATGTAGTGTCAAAAAAAGGGTTCTTCAGCTTTTTTAACTTGTTTGGTTCTCCTTGCAGATTTTTTCTTTATTTTGCCTTGATTTAGTGTTGTAATGTGGATAACATATTCACATTAGGTCTTGGGCCCTTGTGAACTAATGTATTTTAATGGTACCTTGCAAAGGTGTTGTAAAGTGTTGAAACACACTTTCACACTTTTCTAGGGTTTTATCAATTAACTAAGCATAATAAACATAATATCAATCATAATTTACATTAATCTTGACTTATTTGGTGTGTTCTAAAGTGTTGTAACACACTTTCACATTCCTCTAGTCTTGTCATTAATAATTGGGATTTCTTATGCTTTAATTGGACCTATTTTTCATCCACAACCCTCATTTATTGCATCTTTTTGAGGATAATCCCAATACCAACTAGTAATCAATCATAATTTAGGTGTTCCTAGCTTGTGTATATCGACCTCCTATAATGATTTAACAACTAAGCCCTCACAAATTTGATTCAGAGATTGGACATCTAACCTAAATAACTATTTCAATCATCATGAAGGTGCATTTAAATTGTCAACTTAGGGATGTAAACTTGAAATGGGTTAGCATAGTATGTGCACTAGGAATCCAAAGTAGCCATATTCATCCTATAGCTAAGAAAGACACAATGCTGAAATTAAATTTATTGGAAGGAAATCACATAAGTGTTGAGTATCAACCAATAACTATACTAAGTTGAAATGCTTGATAAAAATAAAAATCTGAGTGAACAAACAGGAAACTACTATGTCTGCTTTGGTTGTAGGAATAGTCACAAAATAGAATTCTAGTGGTTTCAAGAATAGGCAGTGCTAGATTCTTAACTAATTATTGAACAAAAAATAATTACTAAAATAAAATAAGGGATGAGATAGAATACTCATGAAGTGGACCCCTTGGATGAGTATCCCTTAAAAAAAATGTGAACTCAGATGCACGAACTTATAACTTCATTTTATTCATTCAAAACCATAAGTAAAATCGAGAAACATGATTGTATTACTGAAAAAATAAGAATGTGAGTACATCATCAGATTAAGCAACCTCTTGAGAAGGAGCATCTGAGTCTTATTTATAGGAAAATAAGCTACTAAATAAACACCTAGCAAGGCGGTCAACTTCGACAGAATAGAAGGACGCCACTTTAGGGAAAGAATAAAAAGTGGAGAGACTGTTATGCATGCATGGAGTCTGGTCAAGCATGTTTTCCTTAACACAAATTTAGCACAATAGTAATGCCTGTATTCACTCAATGGACAATTAAGACCATTTACAAGGTGGTTACAACTTCAATTTGAATGAGGAATCTCCTACCATCAAGATTCTTCCCTCATTGAATGATCACCTTGTTGACCAGTATGGAAAATGACCAGCTGGCAAAAATATTCCTCAATTCTAGGCCTCCAATATAATCTGCATGACAATATTAGTACGTACAACAACTGCATATCTATAACTATCTTAAAGTGACATTCATTAACCCACATGTAAAATTAACATAGATAGTTCATATAGCATGTCAATGTCATTTAAAGATTATGAAAATAAGCTTATGTCGAATGTTTATGGTTTGAGGAAATATCATGAAAAAGGTCAACATCCAAGCATCAAACTCTATGACAACTGTAGCAAATGGATAATAAAGTATATCAAAATCGAACCATAAACTGGACTCATCACCCCCCAACCTAAGGTTTTGTTGGTCCTCCAACAAAGGAAGGGTTGTTCTTTTGTTTGGTCAATGTCTTGAAATTTGCAACTACTAGCTATCCTACATCAGTTCTTGTTGTGCATGAATTAGGGTCCCAATAGAACCCTTGTTGTCTGTCCAACTTGCTCCATCTCTATCTCTTTGTAGCTATAGCATACTAGTAATACCTAAAATTTGGCACATGCCACAATAGGATAAGTGGATGAAAATTCAATGGAAGCCAAAATTGTCCCTTTTTCCTTCCAATCTATATATATCTATCATCTCTCTTAAGTGCTGCAACATAGTTCTACATAGAATGAGGCTCAACTTGTTTCAATTCATTAGTTAGGTTGTTCCACCTTTGTGACAGGTATCCCATTACAGATACCCCTATGGTTTTCGCTACCTCCTCATATTATTTATAAACTACTTCTCTCTCAGACAAGATCCTATTTCTATAGCTTGGGCGGTAAAGAATTTTGTGCTAATCCCTAAAAATGTCTCTTGGATTTCTAGATTCAGCCCTGATCAACAGGGGAGTGTTGGATTCAATTTTCCTATAAGTCCTTAACTATTTTTCCCAAATAACTTCATTCTATATCCAAGATATAAATCCCATTAATTGGACATCTCCAACATACAACAGTGGATTCCAATCATGGTCTTGGGTCACAACATAATTATGCAAATAGAATTCACAAAACAAATTCTTCATTTTAGGAGGAGCAATCCGATATGCATTGAAATATTCAAGAGGAGTCTCAATGGAAGGATTCAAACCTAAAACACTCCCTGCTAGCTTAAAAAAAAGATGAGTCTCCTTCAAATACAGACCATAGACCCTTGGAGGAGTCTTGCACTCTAAGATCTAAGGTACTAAGGCTGCCATATTATCCACCTTTTCCTTTAAATCAACAATTTCTTCATTCTTATATTCAATCTCTTCATCTCTCTTTTGAATTTCCCTTATTAGCCTGTATTTCTCCTTTTTCCATTCTTCTTCCCTCCTTTTCACTTCTTTCCATAAGTTCATGGCTACCATGTGCATTGAAAAATCAGAGGGCTTACGTATTACCAACAAAAAAATTCTTGGCACTTTTGCTTGATCTTGGTATAGCTCCAGCTACAGGTATTATGTATGATCAACCAATTTCAGCTATAGGGGTGCTGACTGTTCTCCCATTTCTAGCTATAGGGCCTTTTGTTCTTGCTCTTACTCTTGCTGTAGGAATTCTTTCTTTTGCTCTTGTTGCAAGAGCTCTCGATTTCCCTCATACTCTTGGCTTTCCACTTTTTCTATGATGTTAGCAAGATCTGCCAGTGTTGTGCTTTTTGCTTCCTCAAATATGTCCTTTTCCTTGAAATTCACCTACACCATTGGAACTTATGTATCCTCCCATGATGTTTCTCTAGGCTTGGGGCTTCCCTCTAGAGATACACCAAAGGCTGGCCCAACTGGTCCTAATTTTCTAAGAGGGCTTTCATGTTTTTCTTTTGTTGTAGAAGGAACAATGCCAACCTTTTATTTCTTAGAGTTTGGCACTTCTTTCTTTGTCATTTTCTTTTTATCTTTTCCCTTCCTTATTTCCGCCTCCTTCTTCTATGCCCTAGTTCTCATTAGAATGCCAAAAGGAACATCATCATCATAATCTAGAGAGGAAATTTCTTTGTCTGAATGTTCTACCTCAGAAGAACTAATCTCTATGGTTTGTTTGGTTGCAGGAGGATTTACACTAGGGCTTGTGCCAGAAGTTGAGGCTCTAGGAGTGGCTCTAACATTTCTCATTCTCCTACTAACCCTACAAGGTTGAGGCAAAACCCTAGGTCACAAATGCTTTGGTCTAATTGATCAATATTCAAGAATTCTTCCCAAGTACTATTAAACACATCATGCAAAGACTTCTCAACTAATAATTTAATTAGACAATGGTAGGAGATGGAATTATCCCTACCTTTTTAGGTCCTGATCACCATGATTGAAAGAAGGTGGTATAGCATGTTTGGCACATTCATTCTTCTCCCATGTCTCATGTGATTCAAGAGTTTGAAGTGCATAGAATGTATATTTGACTGATGGCCTTCATAGGTAATGTACTTCACAACATAAATAGATACTTGCTTCCATAGCTTAAGAAGAGAGGTTCTCTTCACACCTTGTTTGTCCACACTCAATGGAGGGTTTTCGGGTTCTATAAATTCAGCCCTAACTGACTTGGCATCTCTGGTAGTAGGGTAATGTTCACCATCAATAGGAAACCCTGTAACTTCTACAATCCTCTCCTCAGTGGCTATGACCTCCAACCCTTTTACCGTGGCCTTTCCTTCAAACAATGTCTAAGAAATTTTCAATGCAATGTCTTCATTAAAACCATTCAACTTCAAGAAATAATCTAACCATCCACAATTTTTGAACTTGACTTGGCAAGGTGCATCTTACAATAATACATCATGAACTGTGGGTTCATTTTGAATTAACCCACCTCCCATTGTTCAGTTTTCAGAAATCAAACAATTGCCCTACAAATTTTTCCTTCCTACAATCTTTGTCTGAAAGTTAAACTTCTTCTTGCAACACTACCAAATTTCCAACACCAATGTCATCTGAATTTTATCTTTTGGCTTAAGATTATGACAGGAGCAATAAAGGAAGTAAAGGGGCCATAAATGAAGGCTATGATCAAGAAAAATGATGGTGGTTGATGTCGTTTCACACATTCGAGCTATAATCTCACTCAAAATTCAAATCAACTTAATAATTCAAACTTTTCTAACATGGACCAATATGGATAGACACGTGGACATGGTATTCACGCTTTCCCCCCAACCTAAATTTGCACATGTTTCCTCACATGTGAGGTGGTAATAATGATTTGACAGGGGCAGGGAATAATTACATGCTATGAAGAAAATCCATATTAATGTACAAAAATTAAATGAATGTATTAAAAGATAATTACGATATAACAAATTGATGTGCATGTACCTAAATTCATGGAATATTTGTTGCAAATATTATGGAGAAAGTACTAGTCACTTTTAAGAAATCAATTGAGCAATTAATGAAAATGGAGTGGAATGAGGTGGAAAGGAATGAATTGAAATTATGGTGATGTGATGGAAGAGAGAGAAAGGTGGAGATGGATGGGTAGATGGGTGAAGAAGTGGACCCCCAAAAAAGTGGAAGTCCTTATTATGACAAGTTACATACCTTAGTTAGTGACTATAGGAAGTTCAGGTGTTGCATGTTGAGTGAATTGTTGCAGGAATTCCTCCTTGGAAATTGTCTTGTGATACAACCTGAGGAAATGACCATTGACAAGAAGCTTAAATCTGACAAGGTCAATGGTAGTGAGTTGAATAGCTCCATTGGGAAATACTTTAGAAACCTCGTATGAGCCTAGCCACCTTGTTTGCAATTTTACTGCATTGTCTTGATACCTTGAGTCATAGAGTAGTGCCCAATCACTTGGCTGGAATTTCTTATCTTTTATGAATTTTTCATGCCACTTTATTTTTTGATTCTACACTACCTTTGTGGGATGCAAGTTTTCCTTCCTCATCTCATCTAAAAAATTCAGTTGCATGATTCTATCCCTTTGTGCCTCATAGATATCCATCTCCAAGTCTACTGCAGTCCTAAGAGTCTTATGATCAAATTCAATGGGCATCATAGTTGTCTTTCCATACAATAGCTCAAATGGAGTGAATCTTGTAGTTGTTTTCTAGGTAGTTCTATAGGCCCAAAAAAATTTTGGTAGCCTACTTTCCCAATCCTGTCTATGGATAACCAATGTTTTGGTTAGAATAGCTTCAATTTCTCTATTTGTCACCTCAACTTGGCCATTGGCCTAAGGGTGATAAGGAGTAGACTTCATGCTCCTAATGTTGTACTCATTGACCAGTGTTGTAACAAGGGTTGAAGTGAGTTGAACCCCTTGATCAACCACTATCTCTCTTTGAATCCCATACCATGTGAAAATTTCCTCATAAATAAATTCTACAACCTTATTATCTCTTGCATACTTCATGACCTTAACTTCTACCAACCTGGTTATATAATCAGTACATACCAAGATATAGGATTTACCTTTTGATGGAGGATCAATGGGTCCTACAAAATCCAATCCCCACTTATCAAATGGAGTGATTAATACTTGGGGGTAAAGTGGCATCTCATCAGATTTGGTTGGCCAACCCATCCTCTAGCATTTGTCACACTTACTTGTATATCTCCTTGCATCCTTATGGAGTGTGGGCTAGTAATATTTTGTGTTTAAAATCTTCATCATTGTCCTCTTGGCTGCTAAATTCCCTCCATAGGGTTCATTGTGACATGCATGAAAAATATAATGTCTCATCTTCCCTCACATCTCCTCATGACATGGTCTAGTCTAGTGTAGAACAAACATCCAACAATCCATGAGAAAGGAAAACATTTTTCAATGAGCACCCTCTTCTCTTTTGGAGAGAAGTGAGGAGGAACTCTCCTTGTGACTAGATAATTAGCCATGTCAGCATACCAGGGTGTCTACACATGAATGGAAAATAAATGCTCATCAGGGAAAGAGTCATCTATGACATGATTTTCCTCTAATGTAGTTAGCCTCAAAAGAAATTCTGCAACAACATTGGCCTTCCCTAGTTTATCCACAATGGTTATGTCAAACTCTTGCATTAACAATAACCATCTTGCTAGCCTACCTAAGATCGGGGGTTTATTCATGAGGTATCTAATGGTTGCATGATCAGTGTGCAAAAAGATCTAGTAGCCTATTATGTAGTACCTAAATTTATTTAGGGCATAGATCATTTCCAACATTTCTTTTTTTGTCACTGTATAGTTGAATTCAGCTCCTTGCGGATTTTTGTTGACAAAATAAATAGCATTCTCAATAGCTCCTTCTTTCTATCCTAAGACTGCTCCTATAGCATAGTCTGATGCATCTATATGGATGTGAAAAAGAATCTCCCAATGAGGACCCTTGATTACAGGAGCATGTGTTAAAGTTGCTTTCAATTTATAAAATGCCTTGTCACAGTCTTGTGTACATTAGAATTCAACATCTTTAGTTAGGAGATTATACAATGGTGCTGCCATTTTTTGTAAGTCATTGATGAACCTCCTATAATAACCTACATGTCCTAAGAAACTCATAACATATTTTTGTTTTGCAGGGATAGACAAATTGGTGATCACCTCAATCTTTGTAGGATCTACTTGAATTCCTTTGTGAGAGATGTAGTGGCGAAGAACTACACCTTCCTACATCATCATGAAGCACTTTTCACTATTTAAAGATAGGTTGTAGTCTTCACATCTCTGTAGGACTCTCCTGAGATTTTCAAATGCTTCATTGAAATCAGCACCATAAGTAGTGAAGTCATCCATATAGATTTTCATGCAATCAAGAGAGATATCTAAAAATATGCTAATGACTACCCTCTAAAAATTTGTAGGTGCATTGCATAAGCCAAATGGAAGTACTGAGTAGGCATAGGTCCCCCATGGATAGGTAAAGGTGGTCTTCTCCTGGTCCTCTGGTGCAATTTGGATCTCGTTATAGCCATTGAATCCATCTAGGAAAGAAAATTATTGCTTTCCTGCAAGTGAGTTCAAAACTTGATTTATGAAAGGTAAGGGAAAATGGCCCTTTTTGGTGGCAGCATTAAGTTCCTTGTAATCAACACAAACTCACCAATTCCCTCATTTTTTGGGCACAATCACCAATGGAGACACCCACTAGCTATCTAAAATGGGGTAGATAAGTCCTACATCTAGCAATTTTTGTAGTTCCCCTTTTACAATTTCTCTCAATGCAAGGTTAATTCTTCTTTGTGGCTACCTCACTAGTGTACAATCATCTCTTATGTATATCCTATGAGTGCAAAGCTTAGGTTTCAATTCCTTCATATCATGATAGTCCTGCAAAAATGCACACTGGTGGGCCCTTAGTAAGTTTACCAATGATAATTGTTGTTCTTCACTTAGTTTGTTGTTAATATTTAGATATTTTCCTTTTGACACCTGCACTTGTGTAGTTAACTCTAACAAAGTTTCTTCACTAATTCTTAGTACCTTGAGTTCATATGGAAACAATGTATGAGACATAATTGTTGCTGCAAGAAGTTCTATTGCAGGAAGAGCGAGTAGGAGTGTCTTCACTGGATCAATAGAATCAGATGCATGAGAGGATGATACTTCCTCTACCTCATAATGGTTTTGAATTATGTTAGACAATAATTCATCTTCATCTTGAAGCTGCATGAAATAAATTTTGTCTAACATCATAAGTTGTGCCAAAAAATTAACTTCCTCAGCCTCTTCACAAACATGTGGCCATACAAGATCATTCCTATCATGGGATGGTTGATCAAGAGGGTAGAGAACAATCTTTTTGGTGCTCTTTCCATCAGAAATATTCATGTCTCCTGTTTGACATCCAATATAGTCATTTGATGTTGCTAACCATTTCCTTCCAAGAATAATGGGGTACCCACCGAGTGTGGCCTTAGGAGAAAGAATCATAAAATCTATTGGGTACTCCTAGGAGTTTAGAGTTACCATAAGATCTTCTACTATACCATCAGGCTTAATAGTAGAACTATCAATGAGCTATAGGACAGTAGGAGTAGGTCTCATGCTTGCAACATTTAGTTGTTGTAGGATGTCCTTAGTCATTACATTTATTGTTACTCCCAAATCAATCAGAGCATTCTTTATTTGGATCCCATCTATAAAAACTCCTACCACAAGGCTCCCTCGGTCATTATATTTGGGAACAACCACTTTTCCAAGAATGATGTCAGCTAGTTGTCCCACCACATGAACCGTAGTGGGGTCTTTGTTATTCCTACTTGGCTTCTTAAGGCATGCTTCCTTCATTTCCTTGCCATACATGGGAACATATTTTATGGCCTGAAATAGAGTTATTTGGACACATATATGCTTCAATTGATCTAAAATGTGAAAATTTGTGTCCTCCTCTTCCTTGTGTTTTATAGTTTCCAACCTCTGGTGAAATGGTGGTTCTGGTTCAGTCTGCTTGACTGAGACTAGTTCAAGATTTTTGGGTGCATTTGGTTGAATGGGGACATTCAAAGGCCCCTCTTCTTCCATGAGAAGCTTAGTGATAATTGGTGTGGAAGGAGTTAGAAAATTAGTTCCTAAATGCAAGAAGATGTCACTTACGCTCACAACATATGTAGGGAATTGATTCAGATCAACAAAGAATACCGAGTGTTGTTGTGGTTTATTATTTGGGTTAGGTGTGGGCTAAGCTGGTAGCTAAGTAGGTCTAGGTGTATTTTAACTTGAACTAGCAATAGGAGGCATTATAGTAGGTTGTCGAGGTTGAGAAGGTGGTTGCATGTAATTGGTTGTCTAGTTTTCCCATTGTTGCCTCCCCTCCATTGAGATGTTTGCTGCCAGTTTCCTGGAGGTGGTTGCCAATTTCCTTGAAACTACTGTCAATTCCCCTGAGGTTGCTTCCACTAGGCTAGAGAGTTTTGGTGATTGGGCTATACATTTGGAGGTCAATTCCAAGGTTGTGGTGGATATCCTCCATAATTGGATGGATATGGGGGTTGCCATTGGTTACGAGATGAATAAGAATTGAAATATGCCCCAACAAAAAATAGTTGATCTGGTGGCATGTCTTGTCTTAGAGCCCATGGACTCCTTTATGAAACATAGTAGACTTGATCTTCTTCACCCTAGATTGGCTTGAACTCAGATTCCATCTTCTTGCTATCAATATTAGCTATCATCTTACATTTGTAGTCCTTCTTCTTTTGTTTGCAATGAGGGAAATATTCTACCAACATTGCCTTTGCCTCCTCTTGTTTCTTCTTGGCCTAAAGTGTATCCAGCTAAGTAGCTAGATTGTTTATGATGTCTTTCTTGAAGTCTGCTAGTAAGTGAGTAATCTCCATCCTTGAAACTCTACTGGTAGATGACTTAGCCATGGAGGATTGATAAGCTCTCCCTTTCTTTGAAGCTTCCCTAGAATAGTTTTGACATATCTTCTTGATGTCCTCCCAAGGGACTTGGGTGATATCTCCTCCTCCCATTAGGTACTAGGCATCTATGTAGTTGTCTCATTTAGTGTATGGTGTGGATATTTCTATAGGAAAAACATAAACCTTGAAATTTAATCTTCCAAGCTCTCATCTTTATTTTGCTACATCCTAAAAATGTCATCTCCTCTCATGTCACCGCCCCTTCAATAATCCTTGTATTTCTCAAGGACCTTTTTTTTTGTGTCCTCCCAAGTCTCCACAATATTCCTACCTAGGCTCATGAACCATCTTAATGCAGCTTTTTTCAAGGTGGCAGGGAATAGCTTAAGCCTATGGGCATCAGTGGTATAGTCATAACTCTTGCAGAGTATATAAAACTTGAACAAAAATGTATCAGGATCTTCTGTGACAAGTCCATAAAACTTAGGAAGGATTGAAGCAGGGATATTTTTGAGGTTGTCTACTTCATTATGATGAACAATGGGGAAAGGAAAAGCTGGTTCATTAGGTCTGTTTCTATTTGCATCACCCATGCTTGACTGATGAAGTTACAAAGCCAAGGGGTTCTCAATCATATTTTGATCTCCAAAGGAAACTTTAGAACTATTCAGCTCCAAAAATGTATCAGCAAAGGGGTGTGGCTCTACTTCTTCTTCATCTCTTGGCAGATTCTGATACTCAACTATCTAAAATAGATCAAGATTTTTAGGAAGGAATCTCCCACAAGCATCTCTCCTCCTTCCTCTCTGCATACGGTATCAACTCACTATCACCTAGCTCACACAAATAATTGGAAAAAGAATAGGAGGTATCATTACTTCCTAAATGAGGGGTATACTAAGAACAACTTCCTGAAATACTACAACAAGAAAAACTATCAATGACTCCAAAGAACTCCCTACTTTGACACCATCCTCGATAATGGCACCAAAAATGTCAACCTCCTACAATGATTTAATAACTAAGCCATCACATTTGTGATTCAAAGATTGGACATTTAACCTGAATAGCTATTTCAATCATCATGATGGTGTATTTAAATTTTCAACCTAGGGACATAAACTTGAAATGGGTCGACACAATATGTGCACTAGGAATCCAAAGTAGCCATATTCATCCTACAGCTAAGAAAGACACAATGTTGAAAGTAAATTGCTTGGAAGGAAATAACATAAGTGTTGAGAATCAACCAATAACTATACTAAGCTAAAATGCATGAAAAAAATGAAAATATGAGCGAACAAAAGGAAACTACTTTGTCTGCTTTGGCTGTAGGAATAGTCACATAATGGAATTCTAGTGGCTGTAGGAATAGACAGTGCCAAATTCTTAACTAATTACTGAACAAAAAATAATAACTAAACTAAACTAAGGGATGGGATATAATACTCACCAAGTGGGCCCCCTTGGATGAGTATCCCTTAAAATAAATGTGAACTTAGATGCATGAACTTATAACTTCATTTTATTCATTGGAAAATATGAGTACAATCAAGCAATGTGATTGTATT
The DNA here is from genome assembly GCA_007115665.2 of Sequoiadendron giganteum. Classification (NCBI taxonomy): domain Eukaryota; kingdom Viridiplantae; phylum Streptophyta; class Pinopsida; order Cupressales; family Cupressaceae; genus Sequoiadendron; species Sequoiadendron giganteum. Next base: position 321,320,572 of record CM021108.1, read on the forward strand.
ACTGAAAAACTAAGAATGTGAATACAACATTAGATTAAGCAACCTCTTGAGAAGGAGAATATGAGTCTCATTTATAGGAAAATAAGCTACTAACTAAACACCTGGCAAGATGGTCAACTCTGATAGAATAGGAAGATACCACTTTAGGGAAAGAATAAAAAGTGGAGAGGCAGTTACACATACACAAATTCTGGTCAAGCATGTTTTCCTTAACTTAAATTTAGCACAACAATAACACCTATATTCACTCAACAGATAATTAAGACCATTTACAAGGTGGTTACAACTTCGATTTGAATGAGCAATCTCCTAGCATTGAGAGTCTTCACTCATTAAATGATTACCTTGTTGACTAGTATGGAAAATGACCAGTTGGAAAAATCTTCCTCAATTGCAGACCTCCAATTATATTTGCATGGCAATATTAGTATGCACAACAACTGCATATCTATAAATATCTTAAAGTGGCATTCATTAATCCACATGTGAAATTAACATAGATAGTTCATATAGAATTTCAATTTCATTTAAAGATTATGAAAATAAGCTTATGCCCAATGTCTATGGTTTGAGGAAATATCATGAAAAAGGTCAACATCCGAGAATTAAAGTCTATGACATCTGCAGCAAATGGATAATAAACTCTATCAAAATTGAAACATAAATTGGACTCATCAATGTGGCCCAAATTTAGTGTCTAGGACTCATTCGCCACCTTGGGAAAATGAGTCCCACCTAGCTCTTTTTGGCCCTGATGCAGGTTTCACATATTTCTACACTTTTTATTTTTGGTCCTATACATTATGTGTGATTGGACTCATTCCCCACCTTGGGTGAATGAGTCCAATGTGACCAAAATTCAAATTTAAATCAAATTTCTGATGATATTTTATTCTCCTAGATCTGATGTCAGCTTGTAGTATTGTAATTTCAAGAATTCTTGCATAATTGAGTATAAATACAAGGTTATTTCACTCATTTTCACCTAATACATTTGTGAGAGCATCCTAATATCAAATTGAGTTCACAAGAGCATTGGATAAAGAGCATTCAAGTAATTTCAAGGGCAAATTATCAAGCATTCAAGAGAATTCTTCAATCATCAATAATCATGTCAAAGATCGCATTCTTCATGTTTTTTATTGTGCTAACAATTGTGATGTAGAGTTCATGATGTTGGCAACACAAGGGCAGACAACTGAGAGGGGGGTGAATCAGTTGTCACATAAATTACACTTATTAACCTTATTCTCAGATCTAATAATCAAACATGAAAACATAAATCATCAACACATCAGAAACACACATAACACCAAGATTTTTTGCTTGGAAAACCCAGTTAGGGGAAAAACCACGGTGGAGGTTAATCCACAAGTTTATACTTTGTTAAAAGTATAGAAAATGGGGAATGCACTTGCATTCATGCACACTTCCTAGAGCTCATTACTCAAATACAAAATGGATATCTACCCACAGGAACACATGTTGTATTATAGTCACATTCAGATTAAATCCATCTGAAGATTTTGAACTGAGAAAATAGCATTTGCTAATGTCTGATTACAGTTCTAGTTAAGCACATGAACACTTTCACACTTTAATTTTTCCTTCAAATGATCTAAACTTTATTCACACACAACACTCACACTTAACAAACTTCACATTACACACACATCTTGTGCACTACAAACAATATAAACAATCAGTTATATATATCTGGACTAAAGATAACATCATCTATATACCAGCTTCAATAAAATTTAAAATGTGTACAAACTATCAGCCCAAATCAATAAACAATTATTAATGTGAATCAACCAAAGCCAGACACAACATAGTAAAATAACCAAAATAATATCCCCGAACATGAAACACCTTTAAAAATTATTCCTTGAAGATCCACAATACGCTACAATCACCATGTTGGCCATGAACATGAAAAACATGAACACACGAGAGAAAATATTCGATCGCGAGCACACTGATCAATGCAAACCAACAAAAAAGATAGATAAAAATATAGAAACATCCACAAGCATCATGAATCACCAAAGAAAAATTCACAACAACTCAAATTACTAGAATCACATTATCTTCTTTCAAGAACACCAACTCAAGTAACATAAAATTTTCGGAACACAAAAACTCATAACTCAATCAAATCTTCATGGAAACCTCTAAAAATTTTGGTGAATAAAATAGATATACCTGACAATAAACCCTTTAATCCACAACTTCTCATCCTCAATAAACTGAACTCTCCAACACGCTGAACTTCATAGCTTCACTGACAACCTGTAACTTGTTTTATTACAATTTTCTCAATATCGTCAACATATACAACCTTAAATACATTAATGCTAATATTTTTGACATAAATGACAACCACATATCAAAAAAATCCAACAATCTCCCCCTTTGGAATTTGTGGCAACACATGATGTGAAAAACACCATCAATGCAACTCTTTTAGCACTTTCTCCCTCTTAGATTTCGATTCTTCTCCCTAGATAATTCACAATTTTTCACATGACTCTTCTCCCCCTTTGACATCAATGAAAAAGGTATACATTATCTTTCTCACACAAGCTCTGAACCATATTTTCAAAACATCTGACTACTCCCCCTAAGTAGCAGCAACCACAACATCAATCTCAATCAAGATATGACTATGAAATGCACAGACTAATGCAAGTCATTGCATCTTAATTTTTATTAGGAGGGGTAATCACCCTTAGCTTCCCTCTAAGATACTCAAAAGTATCCTTAGGCAAGGGCTTGGTAAAGATATCTGCAATCTATTCCTTAGTAGGCACATACTCGAGTTTGACTTCCTTTTCACTCACCTTGTCTCTCATAAAGTGAAACTTGATAGATATATGTTTGGTTTTTGAATGCAACACCGGATTCTTAGAATATTTAATAGCACTTAAATTATCAAAAAATATGACAATAGGTTCATGATACACAACTCTGATATCTTTCAACATCTGTTTCATCCACAATACTTGAGTACAATTGTTAGCAGCAACAATGTATTATGCTTCTATAGTGGATAAAGAAATGGAATTCTACTTCTTACTTATCCATGAAATTAGCTTATTTCTCAAGAAAAATGTACCACCACTAGTACTCTTTTTGTCATTCATATCTCCTGCCCAATCAACATCAGTAAAAGCACTCAAAGTAAGGTCATCATCTTTAGGATACCATAGACCAAAATCAATTGTTCCCTTCAACTACCTGAAAATTCTCTTCATGACTGTCACATGAGATTCTTTAGGGGATCAGCTTGAAATCTAGTCACAATGCATACAACATTCATGGTATCAGGTCTAGTTTGAGTCAAATAGAGCAATCCACCAATCATGGATTTGTATCTAGTCTGATTTTCCTTTGGAGAATTATCATCTACTATTAGCTTACATTTGGTCACCATAGGTGTACCAACTGGCTTTGAATCTTCCATACCAAACTTCTTTAGCAATTCTTTCACATACTTGGACTCAAACATAAAGATCCCTTTTCTAACTGAGTAATTTGCAATCCCAAAAAAAAATCATTTCTCCTATTGTAGACATCTCAAGCTCGCTCTGCATCTCATCAGCAAACTTCATGCACAAACTATCATCTCCTCCAAAAATGATATCATCAACAAAGACTTCAACAATCAAATCTTTATCATGATCAATCTTGAAATACAAGTTACTATCAACGATACCTTTATTAAATCCAACCTTCAACAAATAATTTTCCAATCTGGCATACCATTCTCTTGGGGCTTGCTTAATTCCATACAATTCTTTCTTCACTAGGAAAATCATGTCTCCCTAATCAGTTAATTGAAATCCATCAGGTTGCTCAATATACACTTCTTTATTCAGTTCAACATTTACAAATGCTGACTTGACATCCATCTGATAAACCTTGAAGTTTTTGTCCTTAGGTTTAGGAACAAGAGTCCATATATATTTTTTCTCAATTTGTTTCAACTCTTCTTTCATTTCTTCCATCCAATTCTCATCTTTGCATGCTTCATTGACATTATTAGGTTTGGTCTTTGAAATCAAGCAACACTCTTCTGCAATTCTTTTCCTGGTTTGAACACCTTTGTTCTTATCACCTATAATCTATTCTTCTGAATGATTTAGTCTTACATACCTTGGAGTCTTAGGCTCTTGAACTTTAGGTTCTTGTGATCTCACTTCATCACTTTTACTACTTCCTTCCTCTTAGCTTTCCTGATTCACCAGAATGATCTACACTTGATTCTAAGTCTGCACTGAACTTACATTTTGATCATCTGAATCATATTCATAGGTTTTGGATGGTCTAACTATCTCTTCATCAACCTTTACATTAGCACTCTCAACTACTTTCAACTACTTTCCTCAATCTCTTATTGTAGCACCGATAGGCTTTAATTTTAGTAGAATAACCAAAAAAGATTCCTTCATCACTCCTAGCATCAAACTTTCCTGTATCTCCATCTCTTTTAATATATCATTTAATCCCAAATATTTTGAAGTATTTATAAGTAGTCTTATGACCAAACCACAGCTCAAAAGGGGTCTTACTAGTATCACCTTCGAAATGTAACCTGTTGAGAGTATAAATAGCAGTACTCACAACTTCTCTCTAGTAGATATGAGGAATATTTCCTTCCAACATCATAGTCCTAGCAGCATCTAGAACTGTCTTGTTCTTCCTTTCTACAACTCTATTTTGTTGAGGGTTCTATGATGTAGATAACTGTCTCTTTATTCCATGTTCTTCACAGAAGGAATTAAACTCACTGGAAGTGAATTCACCACCTCTATCTGATCTCAAACATTTAATCTTCAAACCTATCTTTGTCTCAACCATAGCCTTAAAAATATTGAATTTCTCTAGAGCTTCATATTTTTCCCTTAAGAAAGTGAACTATTTCAGTCTAGAATAATCATCAATAAGTAACATGAAATACCTATCTCCTTGTAAACCTATGATTCTATCAAGACCACACAAGTCAGTATGGACAAGCTCCAATACTTCATTTTAACAATATTGTTTTCTTCTGAATGAGACTCCAGTTTGCCTCCCTAACTAAAATTCCTTGCATATAGTATTAGTAGTTTTTATCAACTTAGGAAGATCTCTCACTACTTGGGTAGAACTTATCTTGATAATATTGTCAAATTTTGCATGACACGATCTTCTATGCCATAAGAAATTTTCATCAACTTGTGCAATCAAACAAATTTTACTAGCAATACTTAGGTGAAAGGTATTACCTCTTTTTTGTACCAAATGCAATCACATTTCTAGAATTCCCCAATATTTTACACTTTCCATCATTGAATTGAATATTATATCCTTTTTCAACCATCTATCCAACACTTAAAATATTATGCTTCAAACCTTCATCATATAGGACATCGTCAGTATTATGCTTACCCCATCAAAAGAAATGGATCCTCTTCCATGAATTACACCAGCTTTGTCATCACCAAATCTTACAACACCACCATCATACTTTTCCAAGATCACAAATTTACTTTTGTCACCTATCATGTAATGAGAGAATCCACTCTCGATCACCCATTCATCTTTTTCTTCAATTTTGGCTGCCAGAGCTTTCTCAAAATTCATGCAACTAGTAGATTTAGCAGGTAAAAGATTACTTTCCTTGATAGAAATAAATACAAACTCATCTTCACTTACATTCCCTTTATCAGATTCATCATCTGTCACACCTTCATCAGTAGAAAAATAACACTTTCTTTGGAATCTAGGCTTGTTAGATCTTGGCTTAGGAACTCTTTTAGAACACCTTGAGGAAAAATGACCTATCTTATTGCAGGAAAAACATTTAAGTGGTAATTTCCCTTTATACTTACCTTCTCCTTTGGCTACTCTCTTGACAAGAAGTGCTTCAAGCTCATCTAGATTTCTCTCTTCTTCTTCAATCTCTCTCATTTCTTCCTCATATTGGAACAAATTTCTAGAAGAACTTTCTCCCAGATCATATCTCTGCTTATCGTTTTCAGAGGTAGTAGCTTTGAATGCAGATTCTATCTTAGGAAGAGCATCACCAAAATAACTTAACTCAAAAGCAACAAGCTTACCAATCAACATGTCTCTGGTTACATTTGTCATAGTTCGGATCTCCTTAATAGCAGATGTTTTGTGTTTGTATGCAGAAGGTAAGGATATGAGCACCTTAACAACAATCTCTGATACTTTCAATGTTCCACCAGCACATCTGATATTACACACAAGTTCATTCACTCTTTGCATGAAATAATTAATGTTCTCATCTTCACCCATTTTCAATGTTTCGTATTTCCCTTTCAGGCTCTGCAACTTAGTAATCTTCACATGTGTATCACCTTCATACAAAGTTTCTAGAATTTTCTAGATCTTATAAGTAGTCTTCAAGTCCATTACATTTTTCATCTCAGAATCAGTCAAAGCACTCAACAATGCTTCCTTAGCCTTGATATTGTACTTAGCATCTTTAATCTCAGCTAAAGTAGAAGGACCATTCTAAGGTATGATATACCTATTTTGTGTAATTTTCTAGTAAGATTCACCAATACATCTCAGATGACACTCCATTTGAGTCTTCCACAAAGAATAATTTGTTCCATCAAATCTCAGACTATCCTTCTTGTATGTCGCCATCTCGGATCACCTCAAGCTATTAAAATTATTCCACGGAACCTACTTTGATACCAATTGTTGGCAACACAATGGTAGACAACTGAGACGGGGGGGTGAATCAGTTGTCACAGAAATTACACTTATTAACCTTATTCTCAAATCTGATAATTAAACATGAAAGCATAAATTATCAACACATCAGAAACACACATAACACCAATATTTTTGCATGGAAAACCATGTTAGGGGAAAAACAATAGTGGAGGTTAATCCACAAGTTTATACATTGTTAAAAGTATAGAAAATGGGGAATGCACTTGTATTAAAGCACACTGCCTAGAGCTCGCTGCTCAAATACAAAAAGGATTTCTGCCCAAAGGAAGACACGTTGTCTTATAGTCACATTTAGATTAAATCCATCTAAATATTTTGAACTGGTAAAATAGCATCTTCTAATGCCTGATTACAATTTTGGTTAAGCACATGAACACTTTCACACTTTACTTCTTCCTTCGAATGATTTGAACTTTATTTGTACACAACACTCACACTTCACACACTTTTCATCACACACACATATCACAGACTACAAATGATATAAACAATCAGTTATATATATCTGCATCAAGGATAGCATCATCTATATGTCAACTTCAATAAAATATATAATATGTACAAATTATCAGCCCAAATCAATAAACAATTATTAATGTGAATCAACCAAAGTCAGCCACAACATAGTAAAAGACCCAAAATAATATCCTCGAACATGAAACACCTTCAAAAATTATTCTTCGAAGATCCACAACACTCTACAATCACCCTATCAGCCATGAACATGAAAAACATGAACATAGGTGAACCCACAAAAGTGGTTTACAATTGGAGTGAGGAAGGAAAGCTTCCAAAAAATGACCCCATTCAAAAAAAAATCATTTTCGGGGGTTCGAACGAACTCTAGGTTTGAGTGAAACACTTAAATGTGGGAGCCTACATTTTCCCATTGTTGAAAGGGGGTTCGCTCGAACCCCTTAGGTTTTCTTGAACCCCTTTTTCCCACCTTCCCACCCTCTGACACAAAAAAACTCCAATTTTTTTCCCTTCGAAGCTCAAGTTGAGGATGAAAATGGAGGAGATTTCACATAACCAAATGGAAGATGGTATTCCTCAAAATGAGCTATCTAACGAATATAATTTTAATATGTTTTGGTTTTATTATGTATTTGTTTTTTAGTTTTATTAAACATAGGTTTTTCACCAAAAATCAAGCTCTTTGTTCTGCACATGTGGAAAAATAGAAGATTATCAAAATAAAATTTTAAAAAATATGTTTAGGTTGAGTATTGATGTCCTTGATCCATTTAAAAATAATAATTTTGATACATACAAATAATATTATGTTGTATATGGTCCGCCTATGTTTGAATTTAACTAGTTTGACTTCGAAACTTGATTAAGGAAAAAAAAATTAATGAAACACTATGAGACCAAATGAATTGGCTAGATATTGTAGTTACAAATCTAAATTTGAAAAAAATAGAATTTTATCCTTCATACAAAAAAATTTATGTTGTATACAGTGAGCGTCACTCCTTAAAAATGTTGTTTTTTTAAAAAAGCTAGTTTTTGAAGGAGATGGAAAAAGAAGTGCAATCTGATTCCAAAAATTTTGAAAAAAATATATTTAGAATCTATAGACAAAACATGAAAAATCACTATTTTGCATCATATTCAAATTTCTTATGGTTTAGCCAATATAGGAGCCCAAAAGTGAAGATTTAGTTTAAAAAAATCAGTTCAGTGTCCAATTTGCCCAAAAATTGTAAACCAGTATTGTGGGATCAACCACACGCAAGAGAAAATCTTTGAGCATGAGCACACTGATCAATGGGAACCAAAAAAATAGATAGATCATGATCTAGAAACATCCACAAGTATCATGAATCACCACATAAACATTTGCAACAACTTAGATTACCAGAATCACATTATCTTCTTTCAAGAACATCAACTAAAGTAATAAAAAATTGTCACAACATAGAAACTCATAACTTGATCAAATCTTCATGTGAGCCTCTGAAACTTTTGGTGGATAAACTAGATACACCTGACAACAAACCATTTAATCCACAACTTCTCATCCTTAATAAACTAAACTCTCCAACACGCTAAACTTCATAGCTTCACTGACAACCTATAACTTATTTAATTATAGTTTTCTCAATACCCTCAACATATATAGCCTTAAAGACATTAATGCTAATAGTGTTGATGTAATGCCCCACCACACAACCCTAGAGGAAGTTTCAATTCACTACAAAAGCATACACTTGTTTTTTATTTAAAGTGAATTAAACATACATGTTCACCTATAACTGACAACCTCCCCTAAGGCTACGTAAATGAGATTACTTAATTCCCATTAACATACATCATCTAAATTACATTGCACTAAACAACTTAAGTAATGACATTCATTCAACATAAATAATACAAGATAAGAATAGATTAACCATCACATAATTCCATTACATAAACCATTACAAGATTACAATCCTCATTCCCAGAATGAGTCAAAATACATAAGATTAATAATTACAACATCCATCTCATAACAACAAGAGGGGTATATACAACTGATACAAGAAGAATTACAACCGTACATGAAGAGAATAGCAATATCCGCAAGCTGTCAAACTGGATGTCTCACTTCCATGAATTGAAGAACAAAGGGGAACCCAACGGATTTGGTGCATGTTCCACCCAACCTAGTGGTACCCGAAGGCCCACCCCCCATGCTAGGAGATAGTAAAAAATGCAACACGCACAAGAAATCTACTACCTCTAACCAAAGGCTGACTCATACTGACACATACTGAAATAACCAAACAAATGCAATACACAAGTACAACTCAATTACAACATAAGTACAACACTAACATCATTGACATAGATCACATTGCTTCTAGACATAAAATAGATCAAGTATGTTCAAAGAACCATACACATATAACAATAAACAACAATTGTCCTAGATAGAGTGTCATCGCATAGTAGTTATGAGATCTCCTCTGAACATTCTCCATAGGCTTCGGCACAGGTAATCCTGGTGACCTCAACTGAATCCCAGCTCTCATACACACTCATGTGGAATCAACTACCTCTCGTATTGACAAGATAGTTGATCTTGCCATTCCAAGCCTTCCCACTCATCCCAAGTCTAAACAAGCCCTTGTGTCTATGAGTGAGGTAAAATTATCTTGATTAGTGAGAAGTTAGTCCTAATCTTCTAAGTACATTACTTTAATTATCACTTATTAAAAACACTTTCGAAGGTTACCCGGTTTACCTCTTTGGGCTCCGACCCCTAACAAAAGCCACCCTTCTAATGTACAACACACAAACAAACTAATCACCAAGGGAATCACAAGTGCATACTATCTAGGCATCAAAACCACTCCAACATAAGGAGAAACAAAAAATACAATCCACTCCAAACATCATGGAGGCAACAACCACACGTAGTCCACTCCTTTCATAGGGGGCACAAAACATCCCCGTTCGAGGAAACTAGGTAAAACTTGAAAAGACATCATGCATCACCCAAGAGAAAACAATTGGATGGCATAAACATTCAACAACCCTCATTCTCTAAGTTCTTCTGGAAGACTTACAATTTAGGACTAACACTAAATCCAAAAACCCATAATGCAACTCGATGACATAGCTACAACAAGCATCAAAGTCCTTAATCAAATCTATCATTTGGATTTCCTAAATCCATACTCATTCAATAGAAACAATGACAAAGTCAAGCACAATAACAAGGTTAACACACTACTCAAAACTAGAATCCAAGGGTAACTCAAGTACTATAGAACTGAATAACTCAATCTCTCCTAATCTAGGAGACGACAATAAAAAATCCCACTCCAACACTTGGAGGAAAACAAACTCATACATATCTACCCAAGGAAATGAACATTAACTAACATGGGAATGACCCACATTCACTGCAAGACTTCTGAATGCATAACACGATTACCCATTCCCAAAGCATTCACTGAAAGGGAAAATAATATAATAATGCATTGATAAAGAAAAACACTATGTTTGGATATCTTAGATCCATATTTCTACTTAATGCATCTCGCAGCAATTTAAATTACTATCTTTCTAAATTTTCAATAAAACATTATAATTTCACCATTTAAATAAATACTTTTTGCAATGTTACCTAATCATGCTCAATAAGAATTTCAATTTAATTAATTGTCTAAATACATGCATGTGTTAATATACCTAAAACTGAAAATCAAATACATATATTATATACTCTTAAATATATATGTAAAGTAACATTCCCTCAATATTTAAATATATTCACGTAATTTAAATATACCCTTTATATTAAAAATCATGCTTGCATCTTATATTAATAGAGAAAAAGGAACTCTGTTTAATAAGATTACCAATCTGAATATTTAATTAATTCTGAAAAAATCTATCATAATTAATTCTAAAAATATAAATACCTATATTAATCATATAATATTTATATATACATTTATATAGTATTTATATATATTTAATATTAAAATTAAAATTCAAGACACAATTTCCGAGCTACCTCGGATGATGGACGAATACATAGTCACCCGTACATAGGTACAAAATTTACTTATAATAAAAAAATTAAAATTATTAAATTCAATGTACAAGGGTCGGAATCCCATATTCATGCAAAGTAAGGTCAACACAAATAAATAAATAAAATAAAAAATAAAAAAATAAACAAAGATCAAGGTGCGAATCCCATAAAAGGGAGGCACGGTCAAAGTACTATGGGGGCGGCTTTGTCATGTGACAGCGCATCCCCCAAAAAGGTGGGTGCGCTATCCCATGACAGCGCCCCTCCCACAAATACACGTGGGCAGTGGGGTCATAGCCACCATCCACTTTTGTGGATAATATTTTTTTTTTTATTATTATAATAACTTTCTTTTTTCTTTTTCTTTTTTTTCTTATATTTTTTTTTAAAAAGACACAGAAACCAAAAATAGTATCATTCTGCCATTAATATAGTACAGAATTTCGAGAATAAGAATTTCAATCACAAAATTTTGATAGAATAGAGGATTTAACATATATATATTTATTTTTTATATACTATATGCAAACTCTTATAATATATAAATATAAATATATATTTATATTTATCAGAATTTATAAAATTGATAAATTTGAGGAAAATATTAAAAAAAACCAGTAATAAGAAAATTAATTAAATTTTACAGAATTTCATTCAAAAATTCAAAGGATGTTAATTTAAGTTTTTTCCAATCTATTCTTTCTGATTTATCAATAATTTAAAGAAAAGAACTTTGAATAGATCTAAATTTTGTTTAATTTTCACTGTAGATTTTCTACAGGGTTTAAATTTGCACTTCAGATCTGATTGTTTTTCAAACTAGATTTTCCACAATAAATCCTAAATGTTTGAGAACATTTTAAATTGAAATTTAAACAATAGATCTACGGTTTTGTATACTAAATAATCTCCTACAGTAAATTTATCAAAATTTCCTCAACCATTAAATTAAAAATTGAAATAAACATCAAGTATAAAACCTGAAATGTGATGCTACAGAAGATAATAAAATTTCTTGATAGAAGCCTCCTCAAAAGTGCAACCAATTTCAATTCCAAATTCCAAAATTTGATTCAAACCCTACTTGTGCAATTTCTTCAAAAATTCCCAAATTCCTCTCAAAATACCAATCCTTCCAAAAACTTCTCTCCAAAAATTGAAAAATGCATTCACATTGTAATACCCCTCCATTTTGCTTCTTGTTTGGTTTGCTTTATGCTATGTTTGGTTGCAGTTACTTTGATACTGGATACATTTTGTTATAATGATTTGATCGCTACTATTGAGCGACAACTATTATTGTGGGATGTAGTTATCTGATTATTGTTTCACATGTATTATAGATTAATGTTGTTGTAGAGTTAACATGAGATGTTATTATGAGATTATTGGAATTATGATGGAAGTGTCAGTTTCGACGAGTGTATTGGTAAAAATGATGGTTTCGCATCACTCGCTTGCGAGCGCCCTGCGAATCCGTAATTTCTTCTTCACGGTGTGTATTATATGTTGGATATATTGTATGATGTTGTTTACTTGGTTGCAGGATTGCAGGTACATGACATCGACTCCACCTGGTTTCATAGGTTTGAGCGTGTCGATCCAACGGTTAAGTTGAACAGGAGATAGTAGCTAGGTAACATGTGTCAAGTTTACACCCTAGCCTTAGTGTGTCGTTAGTTGTGTGTGTCGAGTCATTGTCTGGTCTTGCTTTGATGTTATTTAATTCTGAAGAATTCTTGATTTGGAAATAGATATTTAGAATAATTGCATTTAAATCATGTTGATGGTTATTTAATTTAAATAATGCAATGTGGATAAAAGTTTATATTTAAATTATTTAATTAATTAAATTTAATCCAAGGAGGTTGAGTTTAGTTATTAAATAATTAAATTAATTAATTAAACGTGATACAAGAGAATAAAAGGAAATAAAAGAATTAGAATTAATTTTGAAATTTAATTCCAACGTGTGGGAATTAAATTAGAAATTGTAATTAAATGTTTATTTGAGAAATTGGTTGCAACTTTGAAAATTAATTTATTATTTGACATTGAAAGTGAAATTGAAATTGAAATTGAAATTGAAATTGAAATATCTAATTTGCATGTAATGTGAATTAGGCTTGAATTAGGTATTTTTGATTTATAAAGAATACATGTTTTAATTTTAAGGAGGAAAGTTTTTTAAAAAATACATTTTTACAGCAGGGAAGAAATTTTGGAAAATTTGCACAAGGGTTTGAAGAAAGTTTGATTGTAGAATTGATTGAAGGAAAGATTGTTTGCATTTGTTTGGTTTTGGATTGGATTCATTGGAGGATTGAAGAAAATTCAGGAAATCTTTGGAGGAGGCTTGCATCAAAAATTCATCTCTTCCTGTAGCTTCTTGTACTAGGTTTTCCTCTTTGTGTTTTATTGTTTTTGATTGTTTTTTTTAAATAGTAGTGATTAAAGATTTGTTTGTTAAATCTGTTTTAGAAAACAAACTTGATATTAGAAGGAAAAAATTAAACAAATTTACAGCCTTTGCTTGTGAAAATTCTTGAGTGAAAATTGTGAAAACCTTAGTTGAATTTAAATTATTTGGAGAAATTGATTTTATTGTTATTGAAATCAAACATAGAGATTGAAAAATGCATTTAGAATGTTTTTAGAAAATGAAACTTTCTGTTTATTATCAAAAAATGGATTTTAAAATCTGCAGTATAGTTATATTTTCATGGTAAAATGGTCTGATTGCGTTGCCTATAACTTCACTTTCACAAACTGGGTTTTCAAGAAATTTAAAGGGTTTTTGCATTTTGAAATTTTCTTACCTTTATCCAAAAATCGTAAATACCCAGATCGTAGTTTTTGAGTTATGCTTAAAACATGAGACTGCTATTAAATTATTTTCCCATGACTGTTCTGAAAATAAAATAATAATAAATTGATATTTATAAATATTAATATTTTATATATTGTTATTATAATATTAAAATATTATTGAATAATATTTTATATTATAATTTATAATACTAAAGTATTATATTTATTTATATTATTTTTAAATAAAATTTGTATATTAGATTAGTGGAATTAAAATTATAAACATATGGGAAATTATTGCTATTTTAAAATGGCTTGTTAAAGTTTAATTGAAAGAGTTAAATATTTGATTTAAAGAATGCAATATATTATTGAATAGAGATTTAAAATTGGATTGATTAGTGTATATGAAAAATGGATAGAGAAACAATATGTTATTATATTAAAGTGATTGAATGTGTTGAATAGAAAATTGAATGAGATGTAAGATTTGGTTAGGAAATAGAAAGAGTTTACTTGCATGGATTTGTGTTGATTTAAAAGTAAATTAAGAAATTGTTTTATTGATGAAGCAATCAACTATGTTATTTATTAATTTCTATTTAGATTAATTGAATCATTGTGATTGGATTATGAAAGAGATATGGATTTAGTATATCCAAAAGTAGTATCTTCCTCATGCTTATCTTAAAGGATTTAATTCTTTGTATTCAGTAAAGGGAAGTAAGTTTAATTGTTTTAGATTTCCAATAATAAAAAGGGAAATAGGGGTTATGATTATTTTAGATGATCTACTTATCATGTCTTTGACTTTGTCAACACTACCTATTGAATGAGTATGGATTTAGGAAATCCAAATATTAGATTTGATTGATGAATTGAATGCTTTTGTTGCTATATCGTCAAGTTGCATTGTTGGTTTTGGGATTTAGTGTTAGTCCTAAATTATAAGTCTTCCAGAAGAACTTAGAGGATAAGGGTTGTTGAATCTTTATGCCATCTAGTTGTTTTTCCGTTAGGTAGTGCATGTTCAGTTTTACCCGATTTTCATGAACGGGGATGTTTGCACTTCCTTGGTTTAGGAGGGGATTATGGGATCCGTGTCTCCTTGTATGGAGTGACCTTGTTATGTGGTTTCATCTTGTTGCCTCTTGTGAAAGGAGTGGATTATGTGTTATTGCCTCCAAGATGTTGGAGTGAGATCTTTTGTACCTCCTGTGAAAGGAGTGGACTATGTGTTTGTTGCCTCCAAGATGTATGGAGTGAGTTCTATTATTTGTATCCTCCTTGTGTTGGAGTGGATTATGATACCTAGTTGGTATGCACTTGTGGTTCCCTTGGTGGATTGTTTGGATGTGTGTTGTCGAATATAAGAGTGGCTTCTGTCAGGCGCCAGAGCCCAAAGAGGTAAACTGGATAACCTTCAGGAGTGACTTAAACAAGTGATAATTAAAATAATGTACTTAGAAGATTAGGATTAACTTCACATTAATCAAGATAATTTAATCCTCACTCATAGACACAAGGGCTTGTTTAGACTTGGGATGAGTGAGAAGGCCTGGAATGGCAAGATCAACTATCTAGTTCTTGCGAGAGGTAGTTGATTCCGCATGAGTGAGTATGAGTGTCGGGATTCAGTTGAGGCCACCAGGATTACTTGTGTCGGAGCCTATGAAGAATGCCCAGAGGAGATCTCATGACAAACCTTGCGATGACACTCTATCTATGACAACTGTTGTTAATTATTTTATGTGTATGGTTATTTGAACATACTTGATCTACTTTATGTCTGGAAGCAATGTGACCTATGTCAGTGATGTTGGAGTTGTACTTGTATTGTACTTGTATTGTATTTGATTTTTACTTGTATTGTACTTGAGTTGTACTTGATTCGTACTTGTATGGTGAATGAGTTATACTTGTTAATTCATTTGGTTGATTATAACAGTATGAGTTAGTATGAGTTTGCCTTTGGTTAGAGGTAGTAGAATCTTTGTCCATGTTACTTTGTTACTATCTCCTAGCATGGGGGGTGGGCCTTCGGGTACCACATTGGTTGGGTGGAACATGCACCAAAACCGTTGGGTCCCCATCTATTTTCAGTACTTGGTGGCGAGACATCCAGATGGACAGCTCGCGGTTCTTGTTGTAATTACTTGTATTGTAATATTTCAGCTTGTATAAGTTATTTTATCCCTCTTATGTTTATGAGGTGGAGTTATGTAATTGTAATAATTTGTACTATTGCCTCATTCTGGGAATGAGTGATGTAATTATTGGATTAAAATAATGTTTATGAGATTGTATCTTGGTTGATTATTTTATTATGTTATGTGGTATTCTTATGATGTATGATGTTTATTTCATAAAGTTCATAAGGCTATGGTTATAAGTAATATGTATGTGTGGATTTAAGTAATCTTAACCTTGTAGCCTTAGAGGTTGTTGTTAACTAGTAAGTGAATGTGTATGTTAAATGCACTTTATAAAAAAAAAATTAGTTCGCTTAAGACGTTAATTGCAACTTTCTTTAGGGTTGCAAGGCGGGGCATTACACACATTAAAACTAAAATATCTAATCTAACCCTAATTTCCTTTTGCATGCAAAGTAAAGAATTAGATATTTCTCTTCTTTTCTCATTTTCAAAAACATAACATTGAATTAAAATACAATTTTCATTTCTTTTCAATTTCACATGATTTAATTAATTTAATTTAATTTAATAAACTTAATTAATCAATTTTAATTATTTAATAACTAAATTTAACCCTTTTGAGATTAAAATTTAATTAATTAAATTAAATTTCATTATAAACTTTTAAACACACATCAAAGCATAATTTTAATTTAATATTAAAATAATCAGTACTTTTCCAATGCAATTATTCTAAACATTAAACAAATAATAAAGCATCTAATAAAAATCATATAACATTAAACCAAGTAAACACGACTCACAAAACAGGACTAACGACACACTAAGGCTAGGGCATAGACCTGACACATGTTACCTAGTTACTATCTCCCTTTCAACTTAACCGTTGGATCGACACGCTCAAACCTATGAAACCAGGTGGAGTTGATGTCATGTACCTGCAACCTAAAACCAAGTAAACAACATAATACAGTATATCCAGTATATAATACACACCATGAAGAAGAAATCACAGATTCGCACGGCGCTTGCAAGCGAGTGATGCGAACCGTCCTCTTCACCAATCCACTCATCAAAGACTGACATTACATCAAAATCAATAATCACGTAATACAATATCTCAAGCTAACTCTACTAACATCAATAATCCATAATGGATGTGAAACAATAGTCAGATAATCCATATCACACAATAATCAATGTCACTCAATAGTAGTGATCAAAACACAAACAACAAGGTGTGTCTAGTATAATAGTAGTTGCATCCCAAACATAGCATAAAGCAAACACACAAGAAGCAAAATAGAGGGGTATTACATTCTCCCCCCCAAAGACTAAGCTTACTCCTGGAAGCCTGCAAACAAGTACGGATATAACTCCCTCAAACAAACAACATAGAATCAAAACTTCGATCCCTGAGGACAAGTATCCTGCACTGTACGACCAACACCAGAAGTGTTCTAATACAGATAATTCTTAGCAAGGTGGCCCTATTGACCACAAAAAAAACACCTAATGAAACCAAACCCAATGCCTCCTATCAGTGCAATAGACTGCTCCATACTACCCCAATCAGCCACAGATTGAGAACTCTGGGCTGGCTATACCTATCGATTACGCTTATTGCGCCACCAATTTCAGTTCCTTCTAGGCGAAGAACCACCATCAGAATCCTTATGCTTTTCGAGCACACTCTCCTACTACCCACTCTGAGTAGGCCCTTATTGAGTCATCGATGATGCAACTCCCTGAGTCTGACCCCATCGTGCACTAGACCCAACTCCTGAACAACTATCGATCTGCACACCTGAATGGCCTCCTAGTGCCATAGCTAAGTTCTCCTCAACCAACCGTGCCTTCTCCATAAAATTGGCCTCAAAGACCCACACACCACCACTGATACTGGCGTTTAAGCCCCTGATGAAATGTTGCACAAGCATTCCCTCATCGTCCCCTATTCCTACAAACTGTTTAAGTTTGTAGAATCCCCTTTCATACTGATCAATTGTCATGGCTAGCTGACGTATGGCATGGAACTCGTTGCCTCTATGCTGATGCCAATGATCAGAGAGAAAGCGGGCTCTGAATCTCTCAAGAAAAATCTCCCAAGATACCGAACTCATGTCAATTTGGAGCTTTTTTTCCTCAAGCCTCCACCAAGTGGCTGCAAATCCCTCCAGGTGCATCACAGCGCATCGCGCTTTAGTACCACTATCAAAAGGATGCATAGAAAAACATCGATCAAGACCTATCAACCAAGTCTCTGCCTCTAAACCAGTGCCTACTCCGTCAAACCTAGGTGGTTGTGACCGGATCAAATCCCTCATATAGGATACTGCTAACATCTTCGACTGAGCTGTAACTGTCCTAACCATAGGGTTATCCACAGGTACTTCCTGCCTCAGACCCAATAACACTAAAGGCTCCTCGAAAGCTCTACGTGCAGCTTCGACCCTAGCAGGATCTAACTATCCACGACCACCTCCTAGACCATTCTGTGAAGCCTAGTGCTCCTCTTGCTCTGGTATACGTGGCACATGAGGTGGTGAGTCATGCTGACTCTCCCCTCGACAATCTACCTGGCCACGTCCACATCCTCTCCCTCGTCCGCATCTAGGAGGCATACTCCTACACAGACACAAAACTGTATTAAACAAGGTACACTTAAAAACCTACGCAACTAAGCTTAATGGGTACATCATAATCCCATAGCAGCTAGTGTTTAAACCTAGGCTCTGATACCATGTGTAACGCCCCACCACACAACCCTAGAGGAAGTTTCAATTCACTACAAAAGCATACAATTTTTTATTTATTTAAAGTGAATTAAACATACATGTTCACCTATAATTAACAACCTCCCCTAAGGCTACGTAACTGAGATTACTTAATTCCCATTAACATACATCATCTAAATTACATTGCATTAAACAACTCAAGTAATGACATTCATTCAACATAAATAATACAAGATAAGAATAGATTAACCATCACATAATTGCATTACATAAACCATTACAATATTACAATCCTCATTCCCAGAATGAGTCAAAATACATAAGAGTAATAATTGCAAAATCCACCTCGTAACAACAAGAGGGGTATATACAACTGATATAAGAAGAATTACAATCGTACATGAAGAGAATAGAAATATCCACAAGCTGTCCAACTGGATGTCTCACTTCCATGAACTGAAGAACAAAGGGGGACCCAACGGTTTTGGTGCATGTTCCACCCAACCTAGTGGTACCCGAAGGCCCACCCCCCATGCTAGGAGATAGTAAAAAATGCAACACGGACAAGAAATCTACTACCTCTAACCAAAGGCTGACTCATACTGACACATACTAATATAACCAAACAAATCCAACACACAAGTACAACTCAATTACAACATAAGTACAACACTAACATCACTGACATAGATCACATTGCTTCCAGACATAAAATAGATCAAGTATGTTCAAAGAACCATACACATATAACAATAAACAACAATTGTCCTAGATAGAGTGTCATCGTATAGTAGTCATGAGATCTCCTCTAGGCATTCTTGATAGGCTCTGGCATAGGTAATCCTAGTGACCTCAACCGAATCCCGACCCTCATACACACTCATGTGGAATCAACTACCTCTCGTATGGACAAGATAGTTGATCTTGCCATTCCAAGCCTTCCCACTCATCCCAAGTCTAAACAAGCCCTTGTGTCTATGAGTGAGGTAAAATTATCTTGATTAGTGAGAAGTTAGTCCTAATCTTCTAAGTACATTACTTTAATTATCACTTATTAAAAACACTTTCGAAGGTTACCCGATTTACCTCTTTGGGCTTCGGCCCCTAACAAAAGCCACCCTTCTAATGGACAACACACAAACAAACTAATCACCAAGGGAATCACAAGTGCATACTACCTAGGCATCAAAACCACTCCAACATAAGGAGAAACAAAAAATACAATCCACTCCAAACATCATGGAGGCAACAACCACACGTAGTCCACTCCTTTCATAGGAGGCACAGAACATCCCTGTTCGTGGAAACCGGGTAAAACCTGAAAAGACGTCATGCACCACCCAAGGGAAAACAACTAGATGGCATAAAGATTCAACAACCCTCATCCTCTAAGTTCTTCTGGAAGACTTACAATTTAGGACTAACACTAAATCCCAAAACCCACAATGCAACTCGATGACATAGCTACAACAAGCATTAAAGTCCTTAATCAAATCTATCATTTGGATTTCCTAAATCCATAGTCATTCAATAGAAACAATGAAAAAGTCAAGCACAATAACAGGGTCAACACACTATTCAAAACTAGACTCCAAGGGTAACTCAAGTACTATAGAACTGAATAACTCAATCTCTCCTAATCTAGGAAATGACAATAAAAAATCCCACTCCAACACTTGGAGGAAAACAAACTCATACATATCTACCCAAGGAAAACGAACATTAACTAACATGGGAATGACCCACATTCACTGCAAGACTTCTGAATGCATAACACGATTACCTGTTCCCAAAGCATTCACTGAAAGGGAAAATAATATAATAATGCATTGATAAAGAAAAACACTATGTTTGGATATCTTAAATCCATATTTCTACTTAATGCATCTCGCAGCAATTTAAATTACTATCTTTCTAAATTTTCATTAAAACACAATAATTTCACCATTTAAATAAATACTTTTTGCAATGTTACCTAATTGTGCTCAATAAAATTTTCAATTTAATTAATTGTCTAAATACATGCATGTGTTAATATACCTAAAACTGAAAATCAAATACATATAAATATATACTCTTAAATATATATGTAAAGTAACATTCCCTCAATAATTAAATATATTCACGTAATTTAAATATACCCTTTATATTAAAAATCATGCTTGCATCTTA
This sequence comes from Sequoiadendron giganteum, assembly GCA_007115665.2. Taxonomy (NCBI): domain Eukaryota; kingdom Viridiplantae; phylum Streptophyta; class Pinopsida; order Cupressales; family Cupressaceae; genus Sequoiadendron; species Sequoiadendron giganteum. Next base: position 321,341,745 of record CM021108.1, read on the forward strand.
TATTAATAGAGAAAAAGGAACTCTATTTAATAAGATTACCAATCTGAATATTTAATTAATTCTGAAAAAATCTATCATAATTAATTCTAAAAATATAAATACCTATAAATATATATATAAATACCTATATTAATCATATAATATTTATATAGTATTTATATATATTTAATATTAAAATTAAAATTCAAGACACGATTTCTAAGCTACCTCGGACGATGGACGAATACATAGTCACCCGTACATAGGTACAAAATTTACTTATAATAAAAAAATTCAAATTATTAAATTCAATGTACAGGGGTCGGAATCCCATATTCATGCAAAGTAAGGTCAACACAAAAAAAAAAAAAAATTAAAAAATAAATAAAGATCAAGGTGTGAATCCCATAAAAGGGAGGCACGGTCAAAGTACTGTGGGGGCAGCTCTATCATGTGACAGTGTGTGCCCCAAAAAGGTGGGCGCGTTGTCCCATGACAACGCCCCTCCCACAAATACATGTGGGCGGTGGGGTCATGGCCACCGTCCACTTTTGTGGATAATATTTTTTTTGTTATTATTATAATAACTTTTTATATATATATATATATATATTTTAAAAGACACAGAAACCAAAAATAGTATCATTCCGCCATTAATACAGTATGGAATTTCGAGAATAAGAATTTCAATCACATAATTTTGATAGAATAGAGGATTTAACATATATATATTTATTTTTTATATACTATATGCAAACTCTTATAATATATATATATATATATATATATATATTTATATTTATATTTATCAAAATTTATAAAATTGATAAATTTGAGGAAAATATTAAAAAAAACCAGTAATAAGAAAATTAATTAAATTTTCCAGAATGTCATTCAAAAATTCAAAGGATGTTAATTTAATTTTTTTCCAATCTATTCTTTTCGATTTATCAATAAATTAAGCAAAAGAACTTTGAATAGATCTAAATTTTGTTTGATTTTCAATGTAGATTTTCTACAGGGTTTAAATTTGCACTTCAGATCTAATTGTTTTTCAAACTAGATTTTCCACAATAAATCCTAAATGTTTGAGAACATTTTAAATTGAAATTTAAACAATGGATCTACAGTTTTGTATACTAAATAATTTCCTATAGTAAATTTATCAAAATTTCCTCAACTATTAAATTAAAAATTGAAATAAACATCAAGTATAAAACCTGGAATGTGATGCTACAGAAAATGATGAAATTTCTTAATAGAAGCCTCCTCCAAGCTTTTCCTCAAAAGTGCAACCAATTTCAATTCTAGATTCCAAAATTTGATTCAAACCCTACTTGTGCAATTTCTTCAAAAATTCTCAAATTCCTCTCAAAATACCAATCCTTCCAAAAACTTCTCTCTCCAAAAATTGAAACATGCATTCACATTAAAACTAAAATATCTAATCTAACTCTAATTTCCTTTTGCATGCAAAGTAGAGAATTAGATATTTCTCTTCTTTTCTCATTTTCGAAAACATAACATTGAATTAAAATACAATTTTCATTTCTTTTCAATTTCACATGATTTAATTAATTTAATTTAATTTAATAAACTTAATTAATCAATTTTAATTATTTAATAACTAAATTTAACCCTTTTGAGATTAAAATTTAATTAATTAAATTAAATTTCATTATAAAATTTTAAACACACATCAAAGCATAGTTTTAATTTAATATTAAAATAATCACTACTTTTCCAATGCAATTATTCTAAACATTAAACAAATAATAAAGCATCTAATAAAAATCATATAATATTAAACCAAGTAAACACGACTCACAAAATAGGACTAATGACACACTAAGGCTAGGGTGTAGACCTGACACATGTTACCTAGTTACTATCTCCCTTTCAACTTAACCGTTGGATCGACACGCACAAATCTGTGAAACCAAGTGGAGTCGATGTCATGTACTTGCAACCTGAAACCAAGTAAACAACATAATATAGTATATCCAGTATATAATACACACTGTGAAGAAGAAATCACGGATTCGCAAGGCGCTCGTAAGCGAGTGATGTGAACCGTCCTCTTCACCAATCCACTCATCAAAGACTGACATTACATCAAAATCAATAATCACGTAATATAATATCTCAAGCTAACTCTACTAACATCAATAATCCATAATGCATGTGTAACAATAGTCAGATAATCCATATCACACAATAATCAATGTCGCTCAATAGTAGCGATCAAAACACAAACAACAAAGTGTGTCCAATATAATAGTAGCTGCATCCCAAACATAGCATAAAGCAAACACACAACAATCAAAATGGAGGGGTATTATAGTTGACATCAATGACAACCATATATCAGCAAGATCCAACACATGATCCAAGAAAGCATTGTATTTAAGATCTATCAACTTCAAGCAAGAGTCAAGAACCGCATCCATTATAGCTATTTCAAGCATAATTGCAACACTTTATTGCTAGGGCTTGGTGAGTTGCAACATTACCTTTTGTTCATTCATCATTCTCCCTTTATATTTTCTTTCATTTCGAGGTTTAATTACCAAAAAGGAGTTTGACCAAGGAAAACCCCTATTCTCTAACTCAACAACCATTTTTCTCTCTTCTTGTATGTGATTTGCAGGTCTAGGTTGCTGATTTGTCAAGGAGCAAAGGTGGAGAAAAGTTGTCAAGTATTCAAAGTTATTAAAGTTTCCCTTCAACCTTAGAGAAGCTTGGAGAAGACCTACAAGTGGAATTTTTCAGATCCAAAAACTAGTCAAAAAGAAAAAAGCAGATCGAGAGACACATAATCCACTTTAGAATTTCCAGAAAAGAAGTGGACTAATTCGCCACTATTGGTGAATGAGTTCTACTGTATGGGTGTGAACATGATTTTTGTAGATTTGGATATCCTTTTGGCTGAAACCCATTCCTGCACATTTTCCTACAAACTGGATTGATTTGACCAACTTGGTGCATGAGTCCTAGTTAGCATAAACAATAGATTTTTCAGTGATCTTGATCTCCATTCTTCCTTCTTCAATCTTCCAGGTGCACATTTTTAGTTTCATAGATTTTTACTGCATTTTTCTTATCTTTCTAAGTCATCTTTCATATTACACTATATTTTCAAACATCTTTTTTTCCAAGTTTAGACTTGGTGGTGAACCCCTTATTTGACATCATTTAATCCCCTAGAGCATTCCATTTGCTAGATTTCAATTTCCTTTGCATTGAAATCTCAAGGGTTTGTTCTTGAGTGAAACAACCAAGAAGAAGATTGACCTCTCTCCTTTTAGGTTTAAAACCCTAGAAGCCCTAGAAGCCCTAGAAGAAAGGCTCGCATTTTTCTTCATTTCAATTTTATTTCTTACATATTTTCTCAATAAATTAAAATGTTCTTATAACTTTCATGTCTACAAAATAGATACAAATGCATCCAAATTTGGTGCACCATTTCTCTATAATGGAAGAAAAATTTCAATGAAATGAATACCTAGCAATATTATTTGAAAATATATTGAAGTGACTTAATGGAAAATATATCATTATTTGTACATATCAATCAACATACATCAAAAATTTGTGATAGTCAATATTTGAGGTAAATAAATTTACACTATTGAAATTTTATAGTTACTAAAATATATGATCAAAAAATAAAATAATGCATATCGTTATTATATCTTGTAGATCCATGGAACCATAAGAATATCCATTTTCAATTCTATTTCATGTTTTATCCCCTAACTGTATCTAAAAATTTGATACATATGGAGCACTTCAAGACCAAATTACTTATTGTATCAAATTTAATCTACAAGTTACATACATTTACTCTCACTACCTCAAATAAAAGCAATGTCCTCATAGTCACCTTATACATTTTTTGCAAGAACAATGAGTTATGGATATTGAATACAAAAACAAAGTTGCAAACTAAAATATGTTTGTTCTATTGGAGTGCACATGGATTCTCATCTTGAACAAGCACAATGAATGTGACATATTTATAAATCTTAAATACTTGTCATTCAAAGCTACTAAATACAATAAACACCACTGTCAATGATCCAATTCAATTTTGTGTAGTACTAATTATATAATTAATATTTAAACTTTAATTTAGTTCTCAGTAGGACAACAACACTCGTAAGCACCAAAATTTCATGTCATGTTGGCATAACATATATGGAATATATAATTCCAAGGAAATATCTAAGTGTTGTCAGAAGTAAGCATATCCAAAATTTCGTGCTCTACAAAAGAGTCCCCCAACACATTTTTCTATATGAGTTTAATGGAATTCATTAACTTAATCCAGATGATGCTAGTGTAGAATCAGAGCAGAGCAAGGTATTAAAATTCTTACTTTATTATTGAAACTCTATAACTTAATCAGTTAAGATATCCCTTTGGGACTTGATTCAAACATCACCTACACACCATAAGATGCTCCAAGAGGCTTTGTAAAAGATTGATATATCACCTTCTATCAAATTGAATGATGTAGCAACCTTGTTTGATTGTATGTAAGCAAAAAAGGTGGGTATTACCTTCCCTTAGCATGAATTACCTCCACTTGAGGTCCAAAACCAACATTTGGATCTAATGATAATGGTTGTTATTAATAAAACTGGGATTAGTCATACTCTAATTGATAATGGATCAAGTCTTAATGTTTGTAGCATCGATCTTCTAGATAAGCTTAGTATGGATAAGAATCTCATAAAACTGAATAATATTTCTACCCATGGTTTTGATAATGTTGGAAGGAAACCATTGGGAATAATAACATCGCCTATTAAGGTAGGGCTTGTGGTTTTACCTACCCTTATCCTTGTCATGCCAGATACTCTCTCATACAATATTCTTCTTGGTAGACTGTGGATTCATTCCATAAAAGGAGTACCATCTACTCTTCACCATGAGATGAAATATGAATATAATGACAAGATATATGGTCAAAGAGGATGGAAATAGTTATAATTCACAAATTCAAGTTGAACATAACATTTCCAATTCTCTTAGTACCTTAATTCCATCTTCAAAAGTATAACCATTACCTTCAAATGATAATGATATTATGGACACAATCTTGGGTGATGATTGGGGATCGTTAGATTTTACACCTGATTTCATTGGGGAGTCTAAAATCTTTCCATCAAAGCTTGAAGAGTCAAATGTGGTAGCATCTAATACAACTAATGATCAAATTAATGTTGCATCCTTAAGTACATGTTTTGGTGATTTTTTGATTAGGAAAATGGATCTATAGTATAAACCAAACTCTTCCTAATTGTTTTGGTGGATTAAAGGTGATCTCAACCCCCACTTGGCTACAAACCCTGATGGAAGAGCCAGAATGGTGGATCAAATCTTTAATCTAGCGTGTTTTTGGATTTTATGTGTAGATTTAGATTATTGTTAATTGACTAATTTTTAGGATACAATGATCTAACTATGTAAAACTATGAAAATGTAGTAATCTATTATGATTTTTGATAAATTGAATGCAACAAGACAAAAATTGAACCTTGACAAGAAAAGGGAAGACACGAAGGCACTTGGTGTGAAAATTTGAGGATTAAAAATCTAGTCTAGGGTGTGGGATGCTTGAGACTAACCTCCTTATTTTAAGATCTTATTTCAAAAGTCTAAGGTCACTAGTTTTTACCTTCTATCCTCCTAGATTTGATGTCAAAACTTTGTTTGTTGATGAGAAAATGCAAATTCTGTGACTTGACAACTTGTAGGGTTTGAATACATGAATGAGAAAATAGCCTTGAATATTCCTCCAATTTACCTTATGCCTATAAGGTCTACACACATGAAAATAGGGGAAGGGTTGTGCCATATAGGGGCTTTCCTGAGTCAAACCCCATGTTGGTATTCCTACCTCCATAATGGAAAATTATTATATAAATGAGATTTTATCCTCGGTTGGACAGAGCCTAATGATAAATAAGTAATGAATTGATAACTTTTCACAACTCACCACTCAAATACAATCTCCTTCAGGGACTAAAGTCACACTCATCAACTTCAAGGATCAATTGTTTCTTGGCTTGAATTGATTTGAATACCTAAAAGTGTTAGTGCTCACAAATAAAATACATGTAAAACATGAACAAAACTTACATAACACATGATATGATTCTTGAATGATGAAATGCTATAATAATTGTAGTGTAGAAAATTGTACACTCCTAAAAAAATAGGCCATTTCACACTTAATTTGGACCTATTTTGGTACCTTTGCATTAATTACCCTTCAAAATCACCATTTATAGGCCCTTAGGACCTATTATTTCAGATTACAAGGCCCATTTCAGTCAAAAATCATATAAAATCAATCAAATCCCTGAAAATCCCAAAAACCCACCTCAAAAAACTAAGGTGGGACTCATTCGCCACCTTGGGTGAATGAGTCCCCTTAGGTGGGATCCTTTCACCAAGGGTGGTGAATGAGTCCCATTTGGGGTCTTTTTCAAATTTTGGCCTTTGGGATCTAAATAATGGTCAATTAGGTGATGATGCCTATAAAAGCAAGCTTCTAAGTCATATTTATAAATCTCTAAGAATTTTTGAGCAAGCATCTTCAAGAGTCAAGTGTTGAGAATCTTTTAAAAGAGCATTCAAGTTTCAAGAGAAAGTAAGGTTGAAGATATGGAGCAGCATTAAAGTGTTTTTGTAGGTCTTCAAGCTCACTTTCACTCAAGATCTAACATTGTCAAGGGTTGATCATGGATGCCTATGGTGAATCATGATGGATTCTAAGTTGGAGAGATGCAACTAGCCATCAAGTCAAGCCTAAAGACTTGTTTCTTAAGTGATTCCATCCTACATTGTCACTCTACATTCAACCTAAGGAAAGTACAAACATCATTGGGATTCATTTGGGGTGATTAGAGATCATCACAAGTGAATCATTCATCTCTACACTTCCATTCTTGCATCATATTCTTTCATATTAGAATAGGATTACATCATGTTTCAGATTTCCTAGTCTTAGAAACACTTGAGGCTAGGGATTTCATGCATATTTAATTATATTTGTGAAGGTTTAATTATCAAATTAGGGGTCTGACTAAGGAAAACCCCCCATTACCAAATCAAGTTGAATTATGTTTTGCAGGTTTTTTTCACAAATTCATGCTAGAAGGAAAGGGTAGGTGTTGAAGTGTAGATCAGAGTCTTCAATTCCTAAAAAAGTTGAATGAGACTAATTCACCAAGAGTGGTTAATGAGTCCCATTATAGTTTTTTATCAGATCAAATTGCAAATTTCGATACCCTTTTTCCTGAAAAAGACTCTCGTGTAGAAATCTAGATCTAGGACTGATTCACCCAGGTTGGTGAATGAGTCCTAGTTGGTCAAAAAGTCAACACTTCCAGAATCTCAAAGTTGTTTCCAGTCTCTTCAAGGTTTCCAGGTGCATAGTATTCATATTCTTTTTCCTATTCTATTTTACTTGCATTTCTAGGGCATTTTCTAGGTCATTTTGCATATCACACTAGCTTTTGCAACTCATTGTCTTTTCCAAGTTTACACTTGGTGGTGAACCCCTCATTTGACATCATTCATCCCCTAGAAAATTTCCTTTACCGGATTTCAATCTCCTTTACATTGAAATCCCAAGGGATTGTTCTTGAGTGAATTGTGTGAAGATTGACCTCTCTCCTTTTAGGTCGAAAACCCTAGAAGGAAAAGAGAGGGCCCCAATTTTCAACATTTCATTTTGGCCCAAATTATCGCTTGACCTGATCATAGTAGAAAGGAAGTACTATGTAATCTCCTCATCTATCGAGTGTGATTTGGTCACTGAACCACAAGCTGATAAGGCCTCCAAAGGATCTCGTCCTCCTTTAGTCGATCAAATCACACTCTCCAAAAGTGTAAATCACCATATTGTCAAAACCGTCATAGAGGATAGCCTAAAGGTTTGAGGATACCCCAAGGCTATCAAACATGAGAAGCTAGTAGGTCTGGTACAAGTGATATTCTCAAGGCACCACACCTATAGAAGCATACAGTGTACCATATTGTCTACCTCCTGAAAGAAAAATTGACCAAGATCATAATATAGGTGTGTTAGGATATACCACCCCCAGGCGTATACTATCCAGTGCTCTTCTATCCCTCATATCAGGTGTACTAGTCCTCCCTCTAGGTGTGCTCCCTACCCATCAGGGATAAGTACTAGTGCAATTATTAGCATCATAATCTGTCTAACCAGTGGGGCTTGTGAGTATATAAGCATCACTATGTCTATTTGTGCCCTCACTCTCTCATCATGTATTGGTCTGTAAAGGTAGTACTGCATGTCTTATTTCATCTCATGAAATTTTTGATCCACTCAAAAGTGTACTTGCTCACCCTGAATAGGAACTCAGAGTATGCGGTGCACGTCCTCCAATGTGATCATCATCTCACCAGTTGATAGATGGAATGTGCATGTATCGGCATCCCAACGCTCTGCTAGCACCATCAACATCACATCATGGTACCTCATGGAGGGCATGAGGTACACCCAGTATAATTCAACAGTTTGTAATAGCTTTGTATCCTCCACTGAAAGAGTGGGGGCTAAATCTCTAAGAAGGCTATTCTTCCTACCACCCAGATGCTGACACGAACAGGTGGGCACCTAAGAAAAAATATATATATATATCTTATAAGTAGTCTAATCTCCTCAATTTTTACATCAATAATCATAATAGTGTACTAAAGCTTCTCTAGTGTGCTTTCCTAAAGGCCCAAGACACTTTACCCACTTTTGGGACACTTCGTGAAGAAATGAGACACTTTACGAAAAAGTGGGACACTTTGTGAACAAAAGGGACACTTTGTGAAAATGTGGGACACTTCACAAAAAAAAAAGGGATGCTTTGCGAACTTTTTTTTCCAAGGCCCTAAATAAACCTAGAAATGCATAAAAATCATAAAATCACTGTGGAAGGACAAAATGAAGGTAGATGAATCAACCTACCTCATGATGATGTTCGTCGCATGCCACCTAGTCCCATATCACGTCTAGTCTCACAGGCCTATAATCTTGTCTTCTAGGCATCTTTCACTATTCTGCAATCGCTATCAAGCTACAAAAGGGTAAATGAAAAAATAGTAAGAATTTGCTTCACTTTTTTTCTCTTATGTAAGTTGAAATTAGGGTTAAAAAATGCATTTCAATCAAATCAATGTAACGAGTGCTAGAGAGCTCTGTTCTCGATGTCGTTTGTTGTGTTGGAATTATGAATCTTCCCTCGACATCATCAACTATCTATCATTATGTGGCATGGTACTTGGAAATTCCATATGTTATGACTTACCCTATTCGACATGGCTAGATTGCTACCTTGATTCCACCTCTAAAAAGAAAGAGGAATCAAGGGAGCATACATCTACCCTTGAATGTGATTTCTAGATAGAGATTTGATAAGAGGATTTTTTGGACAACTAATGGATTCGTGTTGTAGGATGCAGTTCCTAAGATTGTGGTTTTGCAGATAACTATAGTGGGGGCTTCATTGTCCCATGTCATAATTGAACTCACTTGTGTATCCTTTTATGAAACAAAGGTCATCATTCGATTCCTTTAGCTTACATATACATGTAAATTCATATGGGTGCTAAAGTGGGGGCTAAATGTAGTGTAGAAAATTGTACACTCTTGAAAAAGGAGGTGATTTCACACTTAATTTGGACCTATTTTGGCACTTTTGCATTAATTACCCTTCAAAATCACCATTTATAGGCCCCTAGGACCCATTATTTAAAATTATGAGGCCCATTTCACTCAAAAATCATATAAAATCAAGCAAATCCCTAAAAATCCTAAAAAACCCACCTCAAAAAGCTAACATGGGACTCATTTGCCACCTTGGGAAAATGAGTCCCCTTAGGTGGGACTCATTCACCACCTTGGGTGAATGAGTCCCCTTAGGTGGGACTCATTCGCCAAGGGTGGCGAATGAATCCCATATGGGGTCTTTCTCAAATTTGAGTGGGAATTCATCAATTTAATTCAAGTTTTTGATGAATTTCGGCCTTTGGGATCTAAATAATGGTCAATTAGATGTTGATGCCTATAAAAGAAAGCTTCTAAGTCATTTTTATAAATCTCTAAGAATGTTTTAGCAAGCATCTTCAAGAGTCAAGTGTTGAAAATCTTTTACAAGAGCATTCAAGTTTCAAGAGCAAGTAAGGTTGAAGCTTTTGAGCAGTTTTAAAGTGTTTTTGTAGGTATTCAAGCTCACTTTCACTCAAGATATAACATTCTCAAGGGTTGATCATGGATGCATATGGTGAATTTTGATGGATTCTAGGTTGGGGATATGCAACTAGCCATCAAGCCAAGCCTAAAGACTTGTTTCCTAAGTGATTCCATCCTCCACTATCACTCTACATTCAGCCTAAGGAAGGTACAAATATCATTGGGATTCATTTGGGGTGATTAGAGATCATCACAAGTGAATCATTAATCTCTACAGTTCCATTCTTGCATCATGTTCTTTCATATTAGAATAGGATTGCATCATGTTTCAGATTTCCTAGTCTTAGACACACTTGAGGCTAGAGATTTCATGCATATTTCATTATCTTCATCAAGGTTTAATTACCAAATTAGGGGTTTGACTAAGGAAAAACCCCATTACCAAATCAAGTTGAATTCTATTCTGCAGGTTTTTTTCACATATTCGGATCTAGAACTCAAGCTGGAAGGAAAGTGCATGTGTTGAAGTTAGATCAAAGTTTTCAATTCCTAAAAGAGATGAAAAAGACTGATTCACCAAGACTAGCAAATGAGTCCCACTATAGTTTTTTATCAGATCAGATTGCAGATTCTGATACCCTTTTTCTTGAAACAAACTCTTGTGCAGAAATCTAGATCTAGGACTGATTTGCCCAGGTTGGTGAATGAGTCCTAGTTGTTCAAAAATTCAATACTTCTAGAATCTTAGAGCTATTTCCAATCTCTTCAAGGTTTCCAAGTGCATACTATTCATATTTTTCTTTCCTATTCTATTTTACTTGTATTTCTAGGGCATTTTCTATGTCATTTTGCATATCACATTGTGTTTTTCAACTCATTGTCTTTTCCAAGCTTACACTTGGTGGTGAACACTTCATTTGACATCATTCATCCCCTTGAATAGTCCCTTTGCTAGATTCCAATCTCCTTTGCATTTAAATCTCAAGGGCTTGTTCTTGAGTGAAGTGTGTGAAGATTGACCTCTCTCCTTTTAGGTCCAAAAGCCTAGAAGCGATAGAGAGGGTCCCAATTTTTAACATTTCAATAATCTTAATAATTCTACTCTTGAATACTTTTAGGATGTTCTAATTTTCTCAACTAAAAGTGTTAGGATTAAAATGGCGAAGATATTTTGTATTTATATGCAATTCATATAATTTATTGAAAATCAAATGGCAACAACTGAAAATTGAAATTGGAAATTCAAATAATAAATTATAGACAGTGACATATTCAAATTTAGAGCCAAAAGTGTTGGTCTAGGACATGGGGTGCTCTAGACTAGATTCCCACCTTTTAGGGATTAAAAGTGTTAGGGGAAACTATTAAATTCATTTATAATTTCATTTACCATGTTTGATTTTCAAAAGATGTTTACAAAATGTGTAATGAATGCATAATTAGGTTGAAACACGTAGGAGGGAGCTAAACCTAGTGTAAAATTGTCAAGGGTGACAATTTTTGATGTTACAGTAATGATTGGGGTTCATCAAATTTTACACCCTCATTTGTTGGAGAGTAAAAAATATCACAATCAAAACCTAAGGAATCTTGCATTTCACTTTCTCAATCTTTTTCTACATCAAGAAATCAAAAACCATCATCACGTGATAGTGATGGGGGCTCTTTATCTTTTTTCCCTTATTTTTTGGTGATGCCTAACTTTAAATTAATTATAAGGAATTTTCATTCTTGTGAAAGAATCAATTCTTCTCATAAGAATTTAGAAAATACTTCTCCATCTAATTTGGAAAAGTGTTATGGGCTTGGATATAAAATGCTTTCTAAAAGTGGATATAATGAAAAAATGGAATAGGGAGTTAATGATCATGCGAATTCTATGTTGTATCTTTCAAAAATGGGTTTAGGTTTCCATCCTTCTTCTCCTTTGACTACATCTCCCACTCCATCATCTACTATATTTAAAAAATCATGTGGTAATCGAGAAATATTTTCTTCACAAGAGAAAGGATTTTCTCCTCCTCCTTTATCAAAGAAAGAGAATATTTTTTCAAGGCTTAGACTCAAAGCCCACTTGATTACTCTTCTTCCTCCAACACAAAATAAATTTTATATAAATAACTCTTTTTGTGCATATCATTGAGTGCATGGTCATTCCACCAATTAATTTTAGGCCTTAAATAATAAAATAGAATAACTTAATGAATATGGTACTCTTCCATGTGTTTATGCACCTAATAACACTAAATAATAATGATCTCTCTTCTATGATGTTTCTCCTCACTATGTGGCATTTATAGCTTCATGTGTTTTATCATTTCCATTCATGGTGGTACAATTTTGCATGCAACCATATTATTTTCCATGGTAGCAAGATGATAGTCTCTATCATGGTTGTCTTTTCCTTTACACTTGGGGGGCAAGGATAACTACTTTTGGGAGGTGTGTATTCTTTTCAAGGATCTCCTTTTCATCTCTTGTTTCCTTAAAATACCAAAATAGCAAGTATGTTGACATTTTAAGGGGGGAATATCATCCTATTTATTTAATTAATGTCTTGTGAGATGTGACTTACTGGCATACCCATTTGGTGTTGTTGTTGTTTATAACACCCCTTGAGGCGTGGTTATCAATTCATTCCCTATGACGTTGAGAATTGATTCATCCCATGTGATGTTAAACCTTTTTTGCACTCCCTGAGGCATGATTGGAAAAATAGTCCATGGATTTGGCATAATGAAGCTTGTTAGTTCATGAGCTTGAGAATTTTTACATGGCCACCTAGCATAACACAACTTTCTTGCTAGTGGATCCATATTTTTCATGAGTGATTTTTCATAACACAAATTTCTAATCCTTATGAGAGCACCATTTTGTCTAACATATTCAAGTAATAACATTTGGTATTTGAGAAAAGACTGAAGTCTCTTTACCTTACTGACTTGAATCTTTTTTAGTGTACTAATATTGTGTTTGTTTTTTATTGTGTTTTTATTGTTTATCTTATGTTTTCTATGTGTTTTCTTTGTGTCTAATGTATTTACTTTGTGTATGATATCATATTTTCCTTGTGTCTTATGTGTGTTTGCTTCATGTATTGTCTTATGTTGGCATTATTTCTTCATTATATTTGTATCATATTCATGTTTACTATACTATTTTTGTGTATGCTTAGTGTTTTTCATGTTGCATTGCACCTGATTTTTATGTATGTTCCTTTATCCTTATATTGTCTTATCATAAGACCTTGAATCTAGGGGCTAGAGCATCCCTTAGATTTGATGTCATCCTATCTATTCAATATTTTGATAATTGAATCCCTCTTGGCTTTTTCATACTTTAGTGTGGTTCTGAGTGTAAGTTCATATTCTCACTAAAGTGGGGGCTAAATATAGCGTCAAAAATTTCCACCCTTGACAATTTCACACTAGGTTTAGCTCCCCCTATGTACTTGGACCTAATTATGCATTTAATTATTGATTTTATGAATATATTTGGAAAATCAAACAATGGGATCAAAAATTAGCATTTAATCTTTTCCCTTGATGTTTAAGGCCCCAAAAAGGATGGGTTTGGACTAAGGTGCCCTTCACCCTTATATAGCCCTTTTTGGCCCTAATTTGAATATGATGGTGTTGACATTTTATTATTTTAAAATCCAATTTTATTTGTCAAATATCAATATTTGATTTTCAAGAAATTAGAATAATTGCATACAAATACTAGTCTTTTTCATCATTTGAAATCCTAAGGAGAGCTAGAAAATCTATTGATAAAATAGAAGATCCTAAAATCAGTCAAGGAAATTCAAGGGAAGATTTAGTAGCATTATTACAACACTGTCACGTATACATTTTATGGATTAATTAAATGTAATTATTAATTATGATATTGTTATTTAAATTGAAGTTAATTGATTATTTAAATCAAAGTTAAATTGAAATTGAAATTGAAATTGAAGTGAAATTGAAATTGAAATGCAATTACAAATGATTCGAAATGTATTTTTATTTAATTTGGGGTTTGTCATTACTAATGAAAACTCGAGTTCAAGTGAACGTGGGAACAAGTGAACGTGATTGAAGGCGAGAACAATGATTAGGTAGAGTCATTTTAGCCATTAGACGTTTATGAGTATGATGAAATCACACACACTCACTTAGTTGATATTTTAATGCATTCTTGTGATTTCTATGTTTGCAAATTTTAAATCTAGTTTTATTGATTTCTCCAAAAAGTGGAAAAATATATGTTATTTAAATGACAATTTTATAAATTTGTGAAAAAAAATAAAAAATAATTTAAATAATCAAATTATTTAAAACAATATTATATCATTGTGTGAAAAAAATGATGCTTGTATTTTGAAATTTAAGGAAATAGATTTTTATTGCAAAATTTAATAAATATAATAAAAGTTGTGTTTTAAAATTATAGGTTTTTAATTTGAAAATTATGAAAGAGGAAAAGATTTAAATGTAGAAATTAAACAAATAGCTAAAAATGGAGTTATTGAAAACAATTCACATCAAATTGAAATTTGCATTCAAAAGAAACTTCAATTGAACAGATTGAAGAAATATCTTCAATTAATTGGAAAAGCAATAAGATTTTCAAAACTTGGAGTTAGAGAATTGATCTAGAGATCAACCTCAAATTGGGGATCTCATTTCTTGTTAATATCTATGCATGAGAAAGAGAAGGAGGCAGTCAGAATAAAATTTCAAATTTCAATTGGAGATAAAACAAAGAACAGAGCACAAATCCGTTTTTGGATTTTGATAGGGATTTATTTGTTTGGGAAGCAGAGGGAAGGACTATTTTTACACTCCCCACACACTATAGATTGCCATGCATCTGGAAGAGGGGTATGCAATCACAACAAGGAAGACTATCCTCCACGTAGTCTCCAAGGAAGGTAAGAGGCGCTTAAGGTAGGGAGAAGGTGGAGATAGGCACCAACTATAGCAAGGAAGGGCACGACCAAGGAACTCTTTGTTCCCACCTCCCTACACACCCCACACAACCAGCTAAGGGATCTTGAGGGGACGTGCAAGGATCCATGCAGCCACGGGTCCACTCACCTATGCAGGGATTGGTAAGAGGTGCATAGGAAAACAAGTGTGGACAGGGTGTGCAGGAAGAAAAGGGAGAGGTGTGCTAACCACTCTCCACACATAGCCAACTAGCCAACTAGGGAGAAGAATAGATAAGGTACGTAGGAAACAAAGGAAGATAGGAGAAAGGAAGAGGGAAGAAACAACAGTGGGTGAGGAATTTTCATACCAAACAAACAACAAATCAAGAACAGAGGAATTTCACAATTCATTTCAAGAATTTATGAGGTAGGATCTTGAGATTTTTAAAACAAAAAAATGAATAGAGTAAATTAAATGAAATAGTTATGTTGTTATGTTGATTTTTAAAACTATTTCTATTATTTCGAATTCTGTTTGAACTCTTAAATATCAAACTGTGATTATTCTTCAATTTCTAGAATACTATATAATTTGGAAAGAAAAGATGTTTAGGAAGAATTTGATTGAAAACATGAAATAAAAACAACTGATTGAATTTAGGAAGAGATTCAAAACACAAAACATCATTTAAATTTAGATTTTAAAAGATCTTAAATAGGAAACGTTAGTTTAAAGCTGATTTACAAATTTAGGAGAAACTCATAATTTGATTGAAAATAAATTTATTTTTAAACAAAAAATGTTATGTACATATTTGAAAGAATTAGAAATAGAAAGATTTTCTCCAAATATCTTATAAATTTTTAATGTAATTTTGAAACAAAGGTTAAAATCAGTGAAATTAGCCATTGAAACTCAAAAATATTCAGAAGCATAAACTGAAACGATTTATCTTAAAACTGTTTTTGAAAAGTATTAATTTATTTATGTATTTTCTGAAAGTATGAAAATAGAGAATAAATCATTTAAAATTAAAGTATGATTTTTATTGAAAATGAAACAAATTAATTGAGTGAATAGAATAAAAGAACGTGTGCTCTTTTATGACTGTTTTTAAATATTTACTTAATTACATACTAGAAATATACCTCCTTATTTTTATTTTTGATATTTAATTTATTTGATTTAAATATTAAATTAATGTCATTTATGGATTTAAACGATGAAAATAACAACTTTTTAACTATTTTCTCTTCAAACAAGTTTCGTTAAAACTATTTGTGAAAGATTGAATTTGACTGTTTGGAACCATGCATGCTTGATAAATGAATGTGCATGTCATGTTTTGGGAAAGTTACCTTTCGAGACAGGTGTCGAATATGGGTTATTAGGGAGTGTAGTTTTTCTTTTCCAAAACTACTTTATTTGTCGTGCATGACAGTTTACTTGGCCAAGTAACTTAAGGACCATTGAAATAGATGGATTTATTGAACTCTCTACCATATCCTAGTATCGAACTTGCTTGTTTCTTAAATGAATTAGAATAATGAAAATGCTTGTGGTTTTCCTAGTTATACTAGGCACACACTAGATTTCATCTTGCTTGTAGACTTATTTTTTCTAAGCGATTTGTGCAGGGTTGGGTATTTCTTGAATGACTAAGGAATTTCGGGGAAGTGTAAGCTTTGAGGTTGGGCGGAAAAAGTGCCTAATCCTTGTTCTCATCTTCTTTATGAAGATATGCTATTGGATTGAAGATCAAAGGATGACGTCTTCACTTATGTTTTATTTTTTTCTTGAAATATGTATTGTAGAGCTTAAGGCAACTGAATGCCTGAGTCTCAAATTGTAACTTATATTACAACATCTTATGTATGATTATAATTGAAGTGTATTATGACACATGTATCTATTTAAACTGGAATTATATATTGAGTCTATCTTATCGACTTAAGTCATGTTTTGGAATCGATCATCTTTTATGATGTCTAAATGAATTATCGACTTTATTTTGAATATAAATTTAATTATTTAAAGTTTTTTCGTAGTTTTGAATCTTAGATTTTTGCACTTTACATATGGTATCAGAGCAACTAGGTTCTACATTGCAACCTATGAGCTCATTATGCAATAATGCGTAAACCTTATTAGAAGATAAAGGTTGAAAAGTTCTTGTGTCAGAATAGCAAGAGAAAGAACTTAAGGAAGTGAAAAGGAAGATGTAAGTCTTAGTAACTTGGGTCAATTGGGGCTAGTTAAAAATTCATCCCTAGAATCAGATTTCCTAAACCAACAACATATGATAAAACCTAGAATTGTGGAAGATTATGCAATCAAGTTATGTAGGAATGTTAGGAAGAATAATATGTACATACATGGCTCTAAGAAAAAGAGAATGAGTAGGAATTGTTAGTGTAATTAATATTTAATTGCACTTGCATAAATTTACTTAGGTTTTTCTTAGGTAATAATTAGTTTACTTAATTAATAAGTAAGCTTTATTTAGTTGACTTGTTTTTAGGTCAACATTAGGGTTGCATACATTACTTTTATAAAGCAATTCTCTTATTGTAATTTATGAATTCCTCAATAATATCAATTTGCACATTTCATGCAAAGCTCTACTTTTTCATTATTTTTCTCTTCTACGGAAGGTGTTTAGGTTTGCATGTCTAATCTTGATTTCTAACATGGTATTAGAGCCTTGACATGAAACCCCTTCTCAAATTTTGGAGAAAATTATTGCAGAGTTCATCTGGGGTTCCTCGAGGCTTTTATGCCTTGGGTTCATCTATGCAGCTTCTTGGATTAGATTAGGCTTCACCATTGGATTCAGAGTGCTGGAAAAAGTCAGGTTTGGCTTTCATTTTGCAGATTTTGGTCATCGTTTGCCAGATTTGTGAGGGTTTGAAGTTCAGTATTTTTTTGGAGCATCTTGGAGCAAAATGGACACTGCCATCGTGTTCGCAGTGCCTCAAAACCCTAAGATTGCCCTTCATTTCATTGATTTTGGCGAAGTTGATCCGGAAGGCAAAAACAATTTGCCAGGAAGGTTGTACGGCCTCCCCAGCACGCACTCTAAGGCACGATTTTCAAAAAAAAATGAAAAAAAAACATGCGTTTTGGTTTTTGCACCAGCACCTACCATTCAAATGGATCCCACCACCAGGCAGCCACCCGTCGGTTGCTCTGGCCAGTGGCGCCACCTGCTGGCTGTCGGTCGACTCTTAGCCCCCGCGAGCCTGCACAATCAAGTGTCAGTCATATTGGGGACCAGGTGCTATGTGCCCAGCCCCCGTGTAATACCCCTCCGTTTTGCTTCTCGTTTCATGTTTTTTTATGCTTTGCTTGGATTGCAGCTACTTTGATACTGGACACGTTTTTATTATGATGTTTTGATCGCTACTCTTGAGCGACAACTATTACTATGTGATGTGATTATCTGATTTTTATGTTACATGCTTTGATGAATTAATGATGACAGTAGAATTATCATGTGATTATTTATGAGAATATTGTTATGACGTTAGTGTCAGTCTTTGATGAGTGTATTGGTGAAGGAGACAGGTTCGCATCACTCGCTTGCGAGCGCCCTGCGAATCCGAGATTTCTTCTTCACGGTGTGAATTATATACTGCATATATCATGTTGAGTATTTGATTACAGGTTGCAGGTACATGACATCGACTCCACCTGGTTCCACAGGTTTGAGCATGTCGATCCAACAGTTAAGTTGAATGGGAGATAGTAGCTTGGTAACATGTGTCAGGTCTACACCCTAGCCTTAGTGTGTCGTCAGTTCTGATGATTGAGTCATGTTGTATCTTATTGGATGTTATGTAATGTTTTGAAAAGTGATGTCTTTTTTTTTTATAGTTCTTTTGAAAATTGTATTGGCTGGAAGAAATGTTTATTTTATATTATATTAATGTTATGCTCTTGGTTATATTTTAAAATGAATTTTTTTAAATTAAACTTAAATTATTTATTTAATTAAATTTAAATCTCAAGGGATTAAATTTAGTTAGTAAATAATTGTAAGTGGGCTTATTAAAGTCGAATTATTTAATTTATTAAATTTAAATCCCAAGGGATTAAATTTAATTAATAAATAATGGTACGTAAGTTAATTAAAGTTAAATTATTTATTTAATTAAATTTAAATCTCAAGGGATTGGATTTAGTTATTAGATAATTTAATAATAATTAAGTAAGTGTATTTGATTGTTAAATTAATTTAAATCAAAAAGGGAATTTGAGAAATTGAAATTTTACTTTAAAGTCAAATTAGGGCCTTTTCAAATAAAAGGGAAATGAAATTAACTTGTAAATTCATCTTTTGCATTTGAAAGTGAATTAGGGTTACATTAGGTTATTTTGGAATTGTTGTTTTATAAGTTTAGGGCAGAAAAATTTGGGGATTCTTCTTGCTTCATTTTTTTGACAGGCAGGAAAATTGTTGGAGAAATTTTGATGAAAGTTTAGGAAATTATTTTCTGGTTGAGGAATTAAATTGAAAGGGAGAAAAATTCTGTGAAGAAGGTGGAGCTATTGGATTGAAGCTTGCTGGAAATTCTTGGCATTGTGGGAAAAGAAATTGTGAAGAGCTCAAAGGAAATTCTGCATCAAGAAACTTGGTGGCTGCAAATAACCAGGTTTTCCTTTATTTCTTTGTTTTATTGCTCCTAGTTTAACCTATTTTGTTTAAATGAGAAGAAATTTGTAAATGGGGGATTTTTTTTGAAACCCTAGGTTAAACTTCAATAGTTTTTATTCAGATTTATTTATTTTTAAAACACAAACCCTTTTTGAAAAATTGTGGAAAAACCCTAGATCATTGTATCAATCTTCTTGTGTTTAGAATTTCTGAAAACACAAAGAAAGGGGAATGGTTTCAATTGTTATTCTGAATTTAACCTTTGTTTTGAGAGGTTTCAATGGTTGCAAAATTTATTTTTCTGGTTGTTTATATATTTTTCCTTCGATTACTCTAGTAAAGAAAATTCTGGAAAAAAAATTATATATATGATAATATACATTACATATACCATATTTTGGATATGATATATGCAATATATATATTAATCATATATATAAATTTTTTATATTTGTGTTATGTTTTGGCCACGTACGGGGCCTGGAATCGTACCCCTGCATACGAAATTTTTCATTGCGGAAATTTTTTTATTATAAAAAAAAAATTGATGTTTGTGGGGGGTTCGGCCCCCCACCTGTTTGTGTTTATTGTACAGTGGGTACGCAGCACCCACTAGACAGTGCGCCACCCGTACGGGGGACACACTGTCCAATGAGGACTGCGGCCCCCTCCTTACACTGTGTCGGCCGCTGTACGTAGTGTACAGTCGGCGCAGGCGGACTTTAAGGTCTGCGGACGGTGACAGGGTACGGGGTACCCTGTCACATCCGCCAGTGTGTTTTTTTTTGTGTTTTGTTTTTTTTTTTTTTTTTAAATTTCGTTTTTAATTTTTATTTTATTTAATTTATTTTTAATTTTAATTGTAATTCGGTTTAATTTTTTTTATTTTATATGATATTTAATTTATTTATATATATTATATATATATATTCTTTTATATTATATATTTAAATATATATGATATATAATATATATGTATATTTGTATGAATATAATTAAGGTTATATATTAAAGTAGTTAACCTTATTAGAATGATTTTTTTTTATATAGTTGATTTATTGAATCAAATGAGAAGGGAGATATTTCTTTTTATATCGAATATTAGTTTTATGCATGATGTTTCATTGTGGAGATTATGGTTACATACCTTGTTAAACATAGAAGCATCCTCCAACTAAACAGTTAGTTATAGTTAAATTTATTACTCTCATGAGTTGATTTAGTCGAGAAGTTTAAGTCTTTAATGAAGAATTTTATTGTTCAATGTATTGTATAGAAAGGAATAATTCGTCTTTTGTGAGAAACATTAGATTTGGAATATGGTTTTAGAATAACCAAATGTAGTATTTTCTTTTCCAATGCATGAGTTCATTGATGTATCTTTTAAAGAATATTTTGTGAATGATTATTGAGTAGTTGGGTTGTAAAGTCTTCCAGTTAAACGTGGGTCATTTCCTTGTTAAAGTATTGTTTTGATTTCCCTTGGGTAGTGTTACAATTATCTTGTGTCCTCCTAGTATTGGAGTGGATTTCTTTGTGTTGTCTCCTAGAATTGGAGAGAGTTTATTGGTTCAAATTCTGTAGCACTTGAGTAACCCTTGGAGTTAGTTTTTGTAGTGTGTTATCCAATTAGAAGAGTGGCTTTTGTTAGGGGCCGGAGCCCAAAGAGGTAAATCGGGAAACCTTCAAAAGTGATTTTAACAACTAAAAACTAAAGTAAATATACTTAGCATATTAGGATGTAGTTCACATTAACCAAGATAAGTTAACCTCACTCACAGGCACAAGGGTTTGTTTAGACTTGGGGTGGGTGAGAAGGCCTAGAATGGAAAGATCACTATCTCGTCCCTATGAGAGGTAGATGATTCCGCTTGAGTTAGTATGAGTGTCGGGATTCGGTTGAGGCCACTAGGATTTCCGGAGCCTATGAAGAATGCCCAGAGGATATCTCATGACAAACCTTGTGATGACACTCTATCTAGGATAACACCGTGTTTATGTTGTGCGTATGTTTTCTTTAGCACACTTGATTATATTATGTCTGGAAGCAATGTAACCATGATTAGTGTTTGACTTTATTGTACATATGTGTAGTTGAGTCAGTTTGTATCAGTATGAGTCTGCCTTTGGTTTGAGGTGGTAGGTTTCTCGTCCATGTTACTTGGTTACTATTTCCTAGCATGGGGGGTGGTCCTCTGGGTACCACATGGTTGGGTGGAACATGCAACATAACCGTTGGGTCCCCTTGATCTTCAGTACTTGGTGGCAAGACTTCTTGATGGACATCTCTCCTTGCTTACTTTAGGATTCTTGTACTTTGTATCTCATAATGAAATGATATTGTTTACCCCTCTTGTGTATGAGGTGGATCTTGTAATATTCAGACTTATGTATTTGTACTCATTTCGGGAATGAGGATTGTAATAGACCTTTGTAATTGATTTATATAAATGAATGCTCTATCTTTATCTCGTACTTTTCTTTGATGTAAAATGTTATTACTTGTGTTATTTACTTACAATGTATTTTAAATGATGTATGTTAATGGGGTTTAAGTAATCTCAGTTATGTAACCCTAGGGGAGGTTGTCAGTTTAGTTGAGCATGTGGGTTTAATTCACTTCTTTTAAAAAAAAAAATTAGTACGCTTGTTTAGTGAATTGAAACTTCCTCTAGGGTTGCGTGGCGGGGCATTACACCCCGACTGTTCCCTTTGCTTTAGTTGCGGTCACATGGGTGACTATGGGCTCTACCCCATCCCCCTATCTGCTAGCCCCTGGTCATGCACAAGACTAGGGGCCAAATTTTTTTTAGCCCCCTGGGCTACCTGCAGGCCTTATTGGCCATTCTGGAGCACTTTTAGGAAATCGGGCATAACTTTTGCATACGGAGTTAGTTTTTCACAAACGAGATATTGTTGGAAATTTAGTTTTGAGCCCATTCTGTTGGTGTAGGTTATTTTATCTGATTTTTCTCCAATTTTATTTTGTAGGTCCTTGAACTCATAACTTGTATTTTTCACTTCAGAGGGCATATCTTTTGACTCGATGATCCTTTTTTTGCCATTCTTGCGGAATTGGAAAGCTGGTTGAGTCTTATACATAGATCTAAGGTCTATTTTTATTTTCTATTTATGCATGTTTAGGAATTCTCTCCTTTTGCAATCATTGGGTACTGTAATAAATGAACTGATATAAAGTTCCATCAGGGGGGTTTATTGCATAATAATTTGATTAGAGTGTGCATGCACTTTAATCTTCATTGTATTTTGATGGAAACTTGCATGGTTTGTAATCTGGTTTCTTAGTTTCTTTTGGCCACATTTTTTTCTTAGCTTGACACATATTAGATTCATATCGGTTCACACTTGAGATTGAGAGCCTATGGTTAATGATCCGCATCGGATCCATCTTAGTTTGAGGGCCACTACATTTGTGGTTAATGTTCCAGAGTCTTTATGGTAATTTTTCTCATGGAAGAGTTTCAGTCTTATTTTGACATCGACATTGAGATACACGACTTCTAGATTATGTCATCATTCATTTCATCTACTATTACTTTATGGATTCCCGGGTTGTTCCTGTTTGGTGTTTTCGAGTGTTCCATGGCATCGGGTCTATTGTTGCATTATTATGATTCTGATATGGTTTCTTGTAGACAAAAATATCTTTCCTTGCTTTCTGAATTGTGGTTCCAGTGTTACTCCATAGAGTTCTTCTAGTGCTTCTTTGCAGCAGTCATCTCATTGTAGGGTGGGTTGTCCCACTGGGTTTTCCTTCTCAAACTCATTATTGTATTTGTACATGGGTACCTGATCAAGCCTTGTTTTCGGGACCCATTCATGCTTTCTTGCATTCATCTTAGTTCTAGGTGCATGCTTATTTAGTCTCCCTAAGTTGCACTTATGGGGGGGTGTTAGTGTAATTAATATTTAATTGCACTTGCATAACTTTACTTAGGTTTTGCTTAGGTAATAATTAGTTTACTTAATTAATAAGTAAGCTTTATTTAGTTGAGCTATTTTTAGGTCAACATTAGGGTTGCATACATTTCTTTTATAAAGCAATTCTCTTATTGTAATTTCTAAATTCCTCAATAATATCAATTTGCACATTTCATGCAAAGCTCTACTTTTTCATTGTTTTTCTCTTATGTGGAAGGTGTTTAGGTTTGCATGTTTGATCTTGGTTTCTAACAGGAATGAGATAAATTGAATTGTAGCAACCTACAATTGTAAGAGAGTCAGGAACTCTTGGATTAGTCTAAACACTACGAATCTACATATGCAAAGTCAACATAATTTTAGATTGTTCAAAAGTAGGATACGAACGAAGGAAGTATCCTCAAGGGTTGGGGAACTCATGACTTAAAATTTTATGTTAATATAAATACCTTTTTAGAAAAGAGTTAGTATAGAGGAATTGAGAGAAGACCAGAATGGTCAGAAGAAACAATCAATGATATGAGCAAGGTTCCTCCAGCCAAAATCATTTAGGTTATTGAAGTTTTTGGAATCAAACAACTTATGAATAATGGCTCCAAAAAGGAATAGGAATACCACATGGCTCTATTTTTTAGGACCCTAGAAGTTGCAAGGAAAGCAACACTGTGAGTTAAGAAGTACATCAACAAAAGAGGTTAGTAAGTATGGATATTCCTTCATTAAAAAAAAAATAAGATATTAAAAATAAGATGGGAATGAAAGGTTAACAATAAGGAATGACAAACCTTTTTCCAAGGAAGCAAGTAAATTACTAAAAAAAGTTCAATGTAAGAAGAATTATTTGCAGAAAGACTAAGGGGGGAAAAGGGAGAGAGTGATTGACTCAAGCTAAGTACCCCACCCAACGAAACTTGGTTATGACTTCTTTGCAAGTCATAAGGACAATTAAGTCATACATTTTATGACCATAAGGGAAAAATGACAAGGGAAAGGTTAAGAAATATGATCTGTATACCTTATGATTATTTGATCTAAAGATCAAGGATATTATTATCATTTCCTTAGAAAAGAATAGGTAGATAACTGGATCATGATAAGAAAGATCATTGTCTATGGATTGACAAGGAAATATCTTAGAGACTTGTGATTGGAAGAAAGTGTCTCTATACTCCTATATACTTTATATAGAGAATTTAATAATGATGTTATTTTGATATGAAATATATTCATGTCGTGAAACAACTTGACATTGAAGCTCACTATGATCAGAAACCTATGGACGAGAAAAAGGTTGGCTATTTAATCCATTGAGATGAAGTGAAAAATAAAGTAAGATGTGACGTTAGGTGAACCACACTAAAATCTCTTAATTAGAATGATTAAATCACTTAATTACTACCTTAATTTTTAATGGAACCTTGGGTTAAAGATAACCCATGTGGGATAAGAATTTTATTCAATAAAGAGAAATATCTAGTGATGAGACTAAAACCTATTAAGTTGGATTACGTATTGGCTTATTCTTTAAATACCTATAAGTAGGAATTAAACTTGAATGAGCTGTACATTGGGTCTTGACTATAGCCATATAAAGTGGAGAAATCTATAAACAATCAGACTAGTCAACAATTAAGGATTTCATCCTAAGAATTGTAAGGGAATATTGGGTTAAGATTTTCCCATGTGATTGAATATCTTTGGAAATAATGAAACTCTATAAGGATAGAAGCATTGGAGGGATGCCTAGTAAGTTAAAGGAAGTCATATTATTGACAAGACTTTACTTTAAGTAGCGCTTATGTTAAAAGAGAAACATTTTCAAAAGGAAGCATCCATTGTCATGACAAAACATCATAGAATTTTCACTTAGCAAGAAATGCTGAAAATCTTATGGAGAAGAACATCAAAATTGTTACTTGTGCTCAAAATGTAATATGGAAGTTGAGACTCTCTTATGATTAAGAAATTCATGGAATTGAATGCTTATGCTTGATGGTCAGGTATGCAATTAAATTGGTTATTATCTAGAGATCAACATGATTGAACGAGGAATAATACTCAAAAATTAGTACAAGATTAAAATCAAGGAAATTAGATTGAGTTAAAAGATGAATTGCATTTTGAAAATAATTTGAGGACAAAAGAGAATCCATGGTATGGATGTCTTGAGATAAACGGGAATTATCTCCGCAAAACCTATAACCATTACATGAAGATTAATAATGATGTAAAATCAAAATAGGTTATCACTTAGTCAAAGGATAGACTATTGTTGGATATAAAAGAACCTATGTGTCCAAAATTTGGAAGATGGGTTCACTATTATTTGGAAGAAGAAAGAGTAAGAAGCTGCACGGAATATAGCAAGGTAATGGCTATTATGCCAGGAAATGAAGACCAAAAGTTATCATTGGTAGGACATGTGACTCTCTTGAGATTCTAGAAGGAAAATGGTAGAACACAAGACAAATTGATCTATCAATGTTAGTAGAATTAACATAATGTTCTAGTGGATAGACTCATTAGGAAACATATAGTTTTTGGAAACTCGACTTATAGGATTATGGTCCTAATTAATTCATTGTGGGAAGTAGTTACTTAGTAAACTTGAAAGGTTATTTCAGTTTAGAAAATGATGATAGGGTTGTGAAAAACCAAAATCATACCATGAGACATTCATTTGAATAAATGTGCTTTATATTATTTTAGTCAAATAAGTAAATGGTGGACTAAATCTTGAATTAATTGTAAACTCTAAAATTGATGTTTGGACTATTATATGAAAAGAAACGAAACTCTAATAAAGCTAAAAAGGCTTGGATACAATCATAGACTTGATAAAATGTTAAAAAGGAAATAATAGATAGAAGTGATCGATTAAACTTAATTGATAATGAAGCTTAAGTGTGGAGCAATATTAAAATTGATAAGTGTCTAGGAGCAAGGTTATGCTCGAGATAGAAAAGTAATTAAGGTAAAGTACTTTATGGTAAGGATAATGAATGTGTAAGTGGCAGATGGACTCGGGTTATGAGTTGTCTAACAGTGTAAATTCAAAGGAAAGGATTGGACCCACGATGTAGTGTACAATACATCGAAATTCCTCTTCCATTTGGGTTATACTAAGGATAAATTCATAGACCAATGAATTCCGATCACTAACTATAGTTATTATTATATATAGGATGTAATTATGGAATAAAGCTCTTGGGAGAGTATGTGTGAAGCATACAAAATTTCCCTATGTGATAGTAAGGACACTTGAAGCAAAGTCTAGAAAGGACAAGATTACTGTATAGGATGATTGTTTTGTAAATCTTACATAATTTGGGAAATCATCAAAGTTGGCTCCAAGATTGGTGGGACCCTTTCATGTACTAGAATTCATTAATCTAGTTGTTGATAGACTAGTGTTAATGGAGATAGTACTCAATACAAGGTCCAGTGTGACTAGTATACTGAGGATAGTGCTACATGGGAGGATTTTGAGACGATAGATCGTCATTTTCCTCATTTTCTTTCATAGATAAGTATTTGATTTATGAAAAGATA
>CM021108.1:321369118-321420883 GCA_007115665.2 Sequoiadendron giganteum
TGAGTTGGGATCGATTAGAGGATAGAGTGTTATTGGGACCTGAGATGTTACAGGATATGGAGCAGCAGGTGGATCGGATTAGAGAGCACCTAGTAGCAGCATAGGATAGGCAGAAGAAGTATACGGATGCACATAGGGTGGATCATCAGTTTTTTGTGGGTGACAGAGTGTTCTTGCGGATGCGTCCGCGAAAAAGTCCAATCCATTATGGAAAGGGTTCTAAGTTGGAACCTCGCTTTGTCGGACCTTTTGAGTTACTAGAAAAGATTGGTCTAGTTGCTTACCGTCTTGCTTTGCCACCTAGTTTTGCACGTATTCATGATGTTTTCCATGTTTCAGTTCTTCGGCCTTATCATCCAGATGTTACTCATGTCCTTGATTGGAATTCTTTACAGGTAAAGGATGGGCAACTGGCTTTGGAGCCCATGGCCGTAATGGAGCACAGAACGCTCGCTCGTCGAGGGTGAGATATTGATCAGGTTCAAGTGCAGTGGGATCCCAGGGATGATGCTTCATCCACTTGGGAGGATGCAGTTAGGATGAGGGATTTATACCCCTACTTGTTTGTAGGCTTCCAGGAGTAAACCTAGTCCTTGGGGGGGACGATGTAATACCCCTCCGTTTTGCTTCTCGTTTCATGTTGTTTTATGCTTTGCTTGGATTGCAGCTACTTTGATACTGGACACGTTTTTATTATGATGTTTTGATCGCTACTCTTGAGCAACAACTATTACTATGTGATGTGATTATCTGATTTTATTTTACATGCTTTGATGAATTAATGATGATAGTAGAATTATCATGTGATTATTTATGAGAATATTGTTATGACGTTAGTGTCAATTTTTAATGAGTGTATTGGTGAAGGAGATGGGTTCACATCACTCGCTTGCGAGCGCCCTGCGAATCCGAGATTTCTTCTTCACGGTGTGAATTATATACTGCATATATCATGTTGATTATTTGATTACAGGTTGCAGGTACATGACATCGACTCCACCTGGTTCCACAGGTTTGAGCGTGTCGATCCAATGGTTAAGTTGAATGGGAGATAGTAGCTTGGTAACATGTGTCAGGTCTACACCCTAGCCTTAGTGTGTCGTTAGTTCTGATGATTGAGTCATGTTGTATCTTATTGGATGTTATGTAATGTTTTGAAAAGTGATGTCTTTTTTTTTATAGTTCTTTTGAAAATTGTATTGGCTAGAAGAAATGTTTATTTTATATTATATTAATGTTATGCTCTTGGTTATATTTTAAAATGAATTTTTTTAAATTAAACTTAAATTATTTATTTAATTAAATTTAAATCTCAAGGGATTAAATTTAGTTAGTAAATAATTGTAAGTGGGCTTATTAAAGTCGAATTATTTAATTTATTAAATTTAAATCCCAAAGGATTAAATTTAATTAATAAATAATGGTAAGTAAGTTAATTAAAGTTAAATTATTTATTTAATTAAATTTAAATCTCAAGGGATTGGATTTAGTTATTAGATAATTTAATAATAATTAAGTAAGTGTATTTGATTGTTAAATTAATTTAAATCAAAAAAAGAATTTGAGAAATTGAAATTTTACTTTAAAGTCAAATTAGGGCCTTTTCAAATAAAAGAGAAAATGAAATTAACTTGTAAATTCAATTCTTGCATTTGAAAGTGAATTAGGGTTACATTAGGTTATTTTGGAAATTTTGAGGAAATGTTGTTTTATAAGTTTAGAGCAGAAAAATTTGGGGGTTCTTCTCCCTTCATTTTTTTGACAGGCATGAAAATTGTTGGAGAGATTTTGATGAAAGTTTAGGGAATTATTTTCTGGTTGAGGAATTAAATTGAAAGAAGAGAAAAGATTATGTGAAGAAGGTGGAGCTATTGGATAAAAGCTTGCTGGAAATTCTTTGCATTGTGGAAAAGAAATTATGAAGAATTCAAAGGAAATTCTGCATCAAGAAATTTGGTGGCTGCAAATAACCAGGTTCTCTTTTATTTCCTTGTTTTCTTGTTCCTAGTTTAACCTATTTAGTTTTAAATGATATGAAATTTGTAAATGGGGGATTTTTTTTGAAACCCTAGGTTAAACTTCAATATTTTGATATTCAGATTTATGTGTGTTAAAATGCAAACCTTTCTAGAAAATTTGTGGAAAAACCCTAGATCAATGTATTAATCTTCTTGTGTTTAGAATTATCTGAAAACACCAAGAAAAGGGAATGGTTTCATTTGCTATTCAGAATTTAACCTTTGTTTTGGAAGGTTTCAATGTTTGCAAAATTTATTTTCTGGTTGTTAACTTATTTTCTTCAATTTCACTAGAAGAGGAAATTCTGGAAAAAAATTATATATATGTTAATATACATTACATATACCATATTCTGAATATGATATATATAATTTATATAAACGCATATATAAAATTTTAATTTATTTACTGTGTAATGTTTTTTTTTCGGTCATCGTACGGGCCTGTGTACGTTCATACCCTGCATACGTATCGTACGAATTTTTGTTTGAGAAAATTTTTATTTATAAAAAATTTTGATGTTTGTGGGGGGTTCGGCCCCCCACTTTTCTTTTGCACAGTGGGTACGCAGCACCCACTGGGCAGTGCGCCACCCGTATGGGGGACGCACTGTCCAATGAGGACTGCGGCCCCCATTGACCCAGTCACTGTACGTATGTATAGCCGGCACAGGGTACGCCGACAGTGAAGGTACTACAGACTGCGACAGGGTACGGGGTACACTGTCACATCCGCCAGTGTTTAATGTTTTTGTTTGCTATTTATTTTTTTGTTTATGAATTTTTTTATATTCATTTTTTTTAATTTCATTTCTAATTTTTTAATTTTTATTTTATTTAATTTATTTTTAATTTTAATTGTAATTCGGTTTAATTTTTTTTATTTTATATGATATTTAATTTATTTATATATATTATATATATATATTCTTTTATATTATATATTTAAATATATATGATATATAATATATATGTATATTTGTATGAATATAATTAAGGTTATATATTAAAGTAGTTAACCTTATTAGAATGATTTTTTTTTATATAGTTGATTTATTGAATCAAATGAGAAGGGAGATATTTCTTTTTATATCGAATATTAGTTTTATGCATGATGTTTCATTGTGGAGATTATGGTTACATACCTTGTTAAACATAGAAGCATCCTCCAACTAAACAGTTAGTTATAGTTAAATTTATTACTCTCATGAGTTGATTTAGTCGAGAAGTTTAAGTCTTTAATGAAGAATTTTATTGTTCAATGTATTGTATAGAAAGGAATAATTCGTCTTTTGTGAGAAACATTAGATTTGGAATATGGTTTTAGAATAACCAAATGTAGTATTTTCTTTTCCAATGCATGAGTTCATTGATGTATCTTTTAAAGAATATTTTGTGAATGATTATTGAGTAGTTGGGTTGTAAAGTCTTCCAGTTAAACGTGGGTCATTTCCTTGTTAAAGTATTGTTTTGATTTCCCTTGGGTAGTGTTACAATTATCTTGTGTCCTCCTAGTATTGGAGTGGATTTCTTTGTGTTGTCTCCTAGAATTGGAGAGAGTTTATTGGTTCAAATTCTGTAGCACTTGAGTAACCCTTGGAGTTAGTTTTTGTAGTGTGTTATCCAATTAGAAGAGTGGCTTTTGTTAGGGGCCGGAGCCCAAAGAGGTAAATCGGGAAACCTTCAAAAGTGATTTTAACAACTAAAAACTAAAGTAAATATACTTAGCATATTAGGATGTAGTTCACATTAACCAAGATAAGTTAACCTCACTCACAGGCACAAGGGTTTGTTTAGACTTGGGGTGGGTGAGAAGGCCTGGAATGGCAAGATCACTATCTCGTCCCTATGAGAGGTAGATGATTCCGCTTGAGTTAGTATGAGTGCCGGGATTCGGTTGAGGCCACCAGGATTTCCGGAGCCTATGAAGAATGCCCAGAGGATATCTCATGACAAACCTTGTGATGACACTCTGTCTAGGATAACACCGTGTTTATGTTGTGCGTATGTTTTCTTTAGCACACTTGATTATATTATGTCTGGAAGCAATGTAACCATGATTAGTGTTTGACTTTATTGTACATATGTGTAGTTGAGTCAGTTTGTATCAGTATGAGTCTGCCTTTGGTTTGAGGTGGTAGGTTTCTCGTCCATGTTACTTGGTTACTATTTCCTAGCATGGGGGGTGGTCCTCTGGGTACCACATGGTTGGGTGGAACATGCAACATAACCGTTGGGTCCCCTTGATCTTCAGTACTTGGTGGCAAGACTTCTTGATGGACATCTCTCCTTGCTTACTTTAGGATTCTTGTACTTTGTATCTCATAATGAAATGATATTGTTTACCCCTCTTGTGTATGAGGTGGATCTTGTAATATTCAGACTTATGTATTTGTACTCATTTCGGGAATGAGGATTGTAATAGACCTTTGTAATTGATTTATATAAATGAATGCTCTATCTTTATCTCGTACTTTTCTTTGATGTAAAATGTTATTACTTGTGTTATTTACTTACAATGTATTTTAAATGATGTATGTTAATGGGGTTTAAGTAATCTCAGTTATGTAACCCTAGGGGAGGTTGTCAGTTTAGTTGAGCATGTGGGTTTAATTCACTTCTTTTAAAAAAAAAAATTAGTACGCTTGTTTAGTGAATTGAAACTTCCTCTAGGGTTGCGTGGCGGGGCATTACACCCCGACTGTTCCCTTTGCTTTAGTTGCGGTCACATGGGTGACTATGGGCTCTACCCCATCCCCCTATCTGCTAGCCCCTGGTCATGCACAAGACTAGGGGCCAAATTTTTTTTAGCCCCCTGGGCTACCTGCAGGCCTTATTGGCCATTCTGGAGCACTTTTAGGAAATCGGGCATAACTTTTGCATACGGAGTTAGTTTTTCACAAACGAGATATTGTTGGAAATTTAGTTTTGAGCCCATTCTGTTGGTGTAGGTTATTTTATCTGATTTTTCTCCAATTTTATTTTGTAGGTCCTTGAACTCATAACTTGTATTTTTCACTTCAGAGGGCATATCTTTTGACTCGATGATCCTTTTTTTGCCATTCTTGCGGAATTGGAAAGCTGGTTGAGTCTTATACATAGATCTAAGGTCTATTTTTATTTTCTATTTATGCATGTTTAGGAATTCTCTCCTTTTGCAATCATTGGGTACTGTAATAAATGAACTGATATAAAGTTCCATCAGGGGGGTTTATTGCATAATAATTTGATTAGAGTGTGCATGCACTTTAATCTTCATTGTATTTTGATGGAAACTTGCATGGTTTGTAATCTGGTTTCTTAGTTTCTTTTGGCCACATTTTTTTCTTAGCTTGACACATATTAGATTCATATCGGTTCACACTTGAGATTGAGAGCCTATGGTTAATGATCCGCATCGGATCCATCTTAGTTTGAGGGCCACTACATTTGTGGTTAATGTTCCAGAGTCTTTATGGTAATTTTTCTCATGGAAGAGTTTCAGTCTTATTTTGACATCGACATTGAGATACACGACTTCTAGATTATGTCATCATTCATTTCATCTACTATTACTTTATGGATTCCCGGGTTGTTCCTGTTTGGTGTTTTCGAGTGTTCCATGGCATCGGGTCTATTGTTGCATTATTATGATTCTGATATGGTTTCTTGTAGACAAAAATATCTTTCCTTGCTTTCTGAATTGTGGTTCCAGTGTTACTCCATAGAGTTCTTCTAGTGCTTCTTTGCAGCAGTCATCTCATTGTAGGGTGGGTTGTCCCACTGGGTTTTCCTTCTCAAACTCATTATTGTATTTGTACATGGGTACCTGATCAAGCCTTGTTTTCGGGACCCATTCATGCTTTCTTGCATTCATCTTAGTTCTAGGTGCATGCTTATTTAGTCTCCCTAAGTTGCACTTATGGGGGGGTGTTAGTGTAATTAATATTTAATTGCACTTGCATAACTTTACTTAGGTTTTGCTTAGGTAATAATTAGTTTACTTAATTAATAAGTAAGCTTTATTTAGTTGAGCTATTTTTAGGTCAACATTAGGGTTGCATACATTTCTTTTATAAAGCAATTCTCTTATTGTAATTTCTAAATTCCTCAATAATATCAATTTGCACATTTCATGCAAAGCTCTACTTTTTCATTGTTTTTCTCTTATGTGGAAGGTGTTTAGGTTTGCATGTTTGATCTTGGTT
Source organism: Sequoiadendron giganteum (assembly GCA_007115665.2). Classification (NCBI taxonomy): domain Eukaryota; kingdom Viridiplantae; phylum Streptophyta; class Pinopsida; order Cupressales; family Cupressaceae; genus Sequoiadendron; species Sequoiadendron giganteum. The sequence goes on from CM021108.1 coordinate 321,375,324, forward strand.
TCTAACAGGAATGAGATAAATTGAATTGTAGCAACCTACAATTGTAAGAGAGTCAGGAACTCTTGGATTAGTCTAAACACTACGAATCTACATATGCAAAGTCAACATAATTTTAGATTGTTCAAAAGTAGGATACGAACGAAGGAAGTATCCTCAAGGGTTGGGGAACTCATGACTTAAAATTTTATGTTAATATAAATACCTTTTTAGAAAAGAGTTAGTATAGAGGAATTGAGAGAAGACCAGAATGGTCAGAAGAAACAATCAATGATATGAGCAAGGTTCCTCCAGCCAAAATCATTTAGGTTATTGAAGTTTTTGGAATCAAACAACTTATGAATAATGGCTCCAAAAAGGAATAGGAATACCACATGGCTCTATTTTTTAGGACCCTAGAAGTTGCAAGGAAAGCAACACTGTGAGTTAAGAAGTACATCAACAAAAGAGGTTAGTAAGTATGGATATTCCTTCATTAAAAAAAAAATAAGATATTAAAAATAAGATGGGAATGAAAGGTTAACAATAAGGAATGACAAACCTTTTTCCAAGGAAGCAAGTAAATTACTAAAAAAAGTTCAATGTAAGAAGAATTATTTGCAGAAAGACTAAGGGGGGAAAAGGGAGAGAGTGATTGACTCAAGCTAAGTACCCCACCCAACGAAACTTGGTTATGACTTCTTTGCAAGTCATAAGGACAATTAAGTCATACATTTTATGACCATAAGGGAAAAATGACAAGGGAAAGGTTAAGAAATATGATCTGTATACCTTATGATTATTTGATCTAAAGATCAAGGATATTATTATCATTTCCTTAGAAAAGAATAGGTAGATAACTGGATCATGATAAGAAAGATCATTGTCTATGGATTGACAAGGAAATATCTTAGAGACTTGTGATTGGAAGAAAGTGTCTCTATACTCCTATATACTTTATATAGAGAATTTAATAATGATGTTATTTTGATATGAAATATATTCATGTCGTGAAACAACTTGACATTGAAGCTCACTATGATCAGAAACCTATGGACGAGAAAAAGGTTGGCTATTTAATCCATTGAGATGAAGTGAAAAATAAAGTAAGATGTGACGTTAGGTGAACCACACTAAAATCTCTTAATTAGAATGATTAAATCACTTAATTACTACCTTAATTTTTAATGGAACCTTGGGTTAAAGATAACCCATGTGGGATAAGAATTTTATTCAATAAAGAGAAATATCTAGTGATGAGACTAAAACCTATTAAGTTGGATTACGTATTGGCTTATTCTTTAAATACCTATAAGTAGGAATTAAACTTGAATGAGCTGTACATTGGGTCTTGACTATAGCCATATAAAGTGGAGAAATCTATAAACAATCAGACTAGTCAACAATTAAGGATTTCATCCTAAGAATTGTAAGGGAATATTGGGTTAAGATTTTCCCATGTGATTGAATATCTTTGGAAATAATGAAACTCTATAAGGATAGAAGCATTGGAGGGATGCCTAGTAAGTTAAAGGAAGTCATATTATTGACAAGACTTTACTTTAAGTAGCGCTTATGTTAAAAGAGAAACATTTTCAAAAGGAAGCATCCATTGTCATGACAAAACATCATAGAATTTTCACTTAGCAAGAAATGCTGAAAATCTTATGGAGAAGAACATCAAAATTGTTACTTGTGCTCAAAATGTAATATGGAAGTTGAGACTCTCTTATGATTAAGAAATTCATGGAATTGAATGCTTATGCTTGATGGTCAGGTATGCAATTAAATTGGTTATTATCTAGAGATCAACATGATTGAACGAGGAATAATACTCAAAAATTAGTACAAGATTAAAATCAAGGAAATTAGATTGAGTTAAAAGATGAATTGCATTTTGAAAATAATTTGAGGACAAAAGAGAATCCATGGTATGGATGTCTTGAGATAAACGGGAATTATCTCCGCAAAACCTATAACCATTACATGAAGATTAATAATGATGTAAAATCAAAATAGGTTATCACTTAGTCAAAGGATAGACTATTGTTGGATATAAAAGAACCTATGTGTCCAAAATTTGGAAGATGGGTTCACTATTATTTGGAAGAAGAAAGAGTAAGAAGCTGCACGGAATATAGCAAGGTAATGGCTATTATGCCAGGAAATGAAGACCAAAAGTTATCATTGGTAGGACATGTGACTCTCTTGAGATTCTAGAAGGAAAATGGTAGAACACAAGACAAATTGATCTATCAATGTTAGTAGAATTAACATAATGTTCTAGTGGATAGACTCATTAGGAAACATATAGTTTTTGGAAACTCGACTTATAGGATTATGGTCCTAATTAATTCATTGTGGGAAGTAGTTACTTAGTAAACTTGAAAGGTTATTTCAGTTTAGAAAATGATGATAGGGTTGTGAAAAACCAAAATCATACCATGAGACATTCATTTGAATAAATGTGCTTTATATTATTTTAGTCAAATAAGTAAATGGTGGACTAAATCTTGAATTAATTGTAAACTCTAAAATTGATGTTTGGACTATTATATGAAAAGAAACGAAACTCTAATAAAGCTAAAAAGGCTTGGATACAATCATAGACTTGATAAAATGTTAAAAAGGAAATAATAGATAGAAGTGATCGATTAAACTTAATTGATAATGAAGCTTAAGTGTGGAGCAATATTAAAATTGATAAGTGTCTAGGAGCAAGGTTATGCTCGAGATAGAAAAGTAATTAAGGTAAAGTACTTTATGGTAAGGATAATGAATGTGTAAGTGGCAGATGGACTCGGGTTATGAGTTGTCTAACAGTGTAAATTCAAAGGAAAGGATTGGACCCACGATGTAGTGTACAATACATCGAAATTCCTCTTCCATTTGGGTTATACTAAGGATAAATTCATAGACCAATGAATTCCGATCACTAACTATAGTTATTATTATATATAGGATGTAATTATGGAATAAAGCTCTTGGGAGAGTATGTGTGAAGCATACAAAATTTCCCTATGTGATAGTAAGGACACTTGAAGCAAAGTCTAGAAAGGACAAGATTACTGTATAGGATGATTGTTTTGTAAATCTTACATAATTTGGGAAATCATCAAAGTTGGCTCCAAGATTGGTGGGACCCTTTCATGTACTAGAATTCATTAATCTAGTTGTTGATAGACTAGTGTTAATGGAGATAGTACTCAATACAAGGTCCAGTGTGACTAGTATACTGAGGATAGTGCTACATGGGAGGATTTTGAGACGATAGATCGTCATTTTCCTCATTTTCTTTCATAGATAAGTATTTGATTTATGAAAAGATACTTGATACTCTAGTTTTTAATTCACATGTTGTGAAATTTGATAGCGTGGATGCTACTATTATTTGTTTATGCTTATGTTTGAGAACTATGTTGTTAGTTACTATATCATTATGATTTAGATACTATGTTTACCTATTGAGATACTATGATCTTACTAATAGAGATTGTATGATTATTGATCGTGATGTTATGCTTATTGAATGATTAATAAGACATCGAGACGATGTCTCTTCCAAGAGGGGAAGGATGTCATGTATAGAATTTATGGATTAATTAAATGCAATTATTAATTATGATATTGTTATTGAAATTGAAGTTAATTGATTATTTAAATCAAAGTTAAATTGAAATTCAAATTGAAATGAAATTGAAATTGAAATGTAATTACAAATGATTCGAAATGTATTTTTATTTAATTTGGGGTTTGTCATTACTAATGAAAAATCGAGTTCAAGTGAATGCAGGAATAGGTGAACGTGGTTGAAGGTGAGAACAACGATCAAGTAGAGTCGTCTTAGCCATTAGAAATTTATGAGTATGATGGAATCACACACACTCACTTAGTTGATATTTTAATGCATTCTTGTGATTTTTGTGTTTGCAAATTTTAAATCTAGTTTTATCGATTTCTCCAAAAAGTGGAAAAATATATGTTGTTTAAATGATGATTTTATTAATTTGTGAAAAAAAAATAGATTTTATTTAAATAATCAAATTATTTAAAACAATATTATATCATCGTGTGAAAATAATGATGCTTGTATTTTGAAATTTAAGGAAATAGATTTTTCTTGCAAAATTTAATAAATATAATAAAAGTTGTGTTTTAAAATTATATGTTTTTAATTTGAAAATTATGAAAGAGGAAAATATTTAAATGTAGAAATTAAACAAATAGCTAAAAATGGAGTTATTGAAAACAATTCACGTCAAATTGAAATTTGCATTCAAAAGAAACTTTAGTTGAACAGATTGAAGAAATATCTTCAATTAATTGGAAAAGTAATCATATTTTCAAAACTTGGAGTTAGAGAATTGATCTGGAGATCAACCTCAAATTGGGGATCTCATTTCTTGTTAATATCTATGCATGAGAAAGAGAAGAAGGTAGTCAGAAGAAAATTTTGAATTTCAATTGGAGATTAAAAAAAGAATAGAGCAGAAATCCGTTTTTGGATTTTGACAGGGATTTATTTGTTTGGGAAGCAGAGGGAAGGATTGTGTTTACACTCCCCACACACTGCAGATTGCCACGCATCTGGAAGAGGAGAATAGGCACTTCTAGGAAGAGGGGTATGCAATCACAATAGGGAAGACTATCCTCCATGTAGTCTCCAAAGAAGGTAAGAGGTGCTTAAGGCAAGGAGAAGGTGGAGATAGGCACCAGCCATAGCAGGGAAGGGCATGGCCAAGGAACTATCTGTTCCCACCTCCCTACACACCCCATGTAGCCAGTTAAGGGATCTTGAGGGGATGCACAAGGATCCACATAGCCACAGGTCCACTCACCTATGCAGGGACTGGTAAGAGGTGCACAAGAAAACAAGTGTGGACAGGGTGTGCAGGAAGAACAAGGAGAGGCATGCTAACCACTCTCTACACACAACCAACCAACCATCCAGGGAGAAGAATAGATAAGGTACGTAGGAAACAAAGGAAGATAGGAGAAAGGAAGAGGGAAGAAACAACAGTGGGTGAGGAATTTTCATACCAAACAAACAAAAAATCAAGAACAGAGGACAAGAGTTAAGAAAGAACAAAGGAATTTCACAATTGATTTCAAGAATTTATGATGTAGAATCTTGAGATTTTTAAAACAAAAACAGGAATAGAGTAAATTAAATGAAATAGTTATGTTGTTATGTTGATTTTTAAAACTATTTATATTATTTTGAATTATGTTTGAACTCTTAAATATCAAACTGTGATTATTCTTCAATTGCCAAAATACTATATAATTTGGGAACAAAATATTTTTAGGAAGAATTTGATTGAAAACATGAAATAAAAATAGCTGATTGAATTTAGGAAGAGATTCAAAACACAAAAAATCATTTAAATTTAGATTTAAAAAGATCTTAAATAGGAAACATTAGTTTAAATTTGATTTACAAATTTAGGAGAAACTCATAATTTGATTGAAAAGAAATTTATTTTTAAATAGAAAACGTTATTTATAGATTTGAAAGAATTAGAAATAGAAAGATTTTCTCTAAATATCTTATAAATTTTTAACGTAATTTTGAAACAAAGGTTAAAATCAGTGAAATTAGCCATTGAAACTCAAAAATATTCAAAAGTAGAAACTGAAACGATTTATCTTAAAGCTGTTTTTGAAAAGTATTAATTTATTTATGTATTTTTTGAAAGTATGAAAACAGAGAATAAATCATTTAAAATTAAAGTATGATTTTTATTGAAAATGAAACAAATTAATTGAGTGAATAGAATAAAAGAACGTGTGCTCTTTTATGACTATTTTTAAATATGTACTCAATTACATACTGGAAATACACCTTCTTATTTTTATTTTTGATATTTAATTTATTTGATTTAAATATTAAATTAATGTCATTTATGGATTTAAATGATGAAAATAACAACTTTTTAACTGTTTTCGCTTCAAACAAGTTTCGTTAAAACTGTTTGTGAAAGATTAGATTTGACTATTTGGAACCATGCATGCTTGATAAATGAATGTGCATGTCATGTTTTTGGAAAGTTACCTTCCAAGATGGGTGTCGAATATGGGTTATTAGAGAGTGTAGTTTTGCTTTTCCAAAACTACTTTATTTGTCGTGCATGACATTTTACTTGGCCAGGTAACTTAAGGACCATTGAAATAGATGGAATTATTGAACTCTCTACCATATCCTAGTATCAAACTTTCTTGTTTCTTAAATGAATTAGAAAAATGAAAATGCTTGTGGTTTTACTAGTTATACTAGGCACGCACTAGATTCCATCTTGCTCATAGACTTCTTTTTACTAAGTGATTCGTGCAAGGTCAAGTATTTCTTGAATGACTAAGGAATTCCGAGGAAGTGTAAGCTTCGAGGTTGGGCGGAAAAAGAACCTAATCCTTGTTCTCATTTTCTTTATGAAGATATGCTATTGGATTGAAGATCAAAGGATGACATCTTCACTTATGTTTTATTTTTTTATTGAAATATGTATTGTAGAGCTTAAGGCAACTAAATGCCTAAGTCTCGAATTGTAACTTATATTACAACATCTTATAATGATTATCATTGAAGTGTATTATGACACATGTGTCTATTTAAACTGGAATTATATATTGAATCTATCTTATCAACTTAAGTCGTTGTGTTTTGGAATTGATCGTCTTTTATGATGTCTAAATGAATTGTCGACTTTATTTTGAATATAAATGAAATTATTTAAAGTTTTGTCATAGTTTTGAATCTTAGATTTTCTCACTTTACAAACACTTTCATCAATCAAGATCAAGCTTCCAAGACATTAGTAAGAAGGAAGAAAATATGTGCAAGAATCTATTATGACCAATCATGCCATTTTTTGAAGATGTATTGAGTTATCCTCTACATGCTAGCTACAAAAATCTATTATGTTTTGTGAACTAACCTTTTTCAGGTCTATCAAGCAACTAAGGCATCCATCAATAAAAATTTGTGGAAACTTGTGGTGTGATGTTACTTCATCAAGGATTTCACATCAAGATAACATTGTCATTTATCATTTTCCATTTAAGTCAATTAACATTGTTTTGGGCTCTTCCCGACCTAGGGTATGCCCTCTTGATCATCATCATTTGTTGTACCTTGAGGTAGAAATATCAAAATGGGGTTTGACTTAGGCAATCCCATATACATCACAACCTTTCCCCCTCTTTTAATGTGTGTAGGCTAGATCTGGGATTTTCAGTAGGAGACAGTTATAGAAATCACATAGAATACTGTAACCTACATCTTAGAATTTGTAGATCTGTAAAAGGAGGGAGCTAATCTTGGGTACACCATTCCCTTGACATTGAAAACCAGCTCCAAATTTCTATCATGGGTTCCTCTCTATGTCTTAGTCTCAGATTTGAAGTTTTTTTGATACTTTTCATTTTTGTCCATGTGTGATAAATTATAGTTTTAGACCAAGGGTTATAGATCAAATAGGATTATTAAAATATATCAAATTCATATTCTTTACAACTCAAGAAAAACATAAACCCTAGAAGGTTGGTTCTCTCTTGTGGCAGCAAGACAATTATGAAAACTCTAGTTGAACATTTTATGTTTGAATGTAGAGTCAAATTAAAAAAGAGATAATCCTAGTTAATCTAATTAGATCTGGGATCACTTTTCCTACTCATCAATAAGGAGAAAATATCCAACCAAGTACTCAATAATAATTTTGTAGTATTTTCTTAGATATGACATAAACAATATTAACCAATTTCATCCCAAGATCAACCCATAATCAAACACATAGCTACAAAAAATAGAGAATTATTAGCCCACAAGAATACTTGTTCATCTTATTAGATCTTATTAATCAAAATCTGCATCATTGTTAGATACTAGTTATCAAGTTGTCTTTCTCTAACCATCTAATATAAATTTCAGCATCAAATTAAAGCCTACTAAAGAGAGAAGGTTGAACAATTTTACATGAACAACCCCAAACCTTGGATTTATCCCCCATAAACCATCCCCTATGGACTTGAGGTCATGGGGGAACCCTTCACCTAAGGACTTCTTATGTACCTATTTTTGAAAATAAAATTGAAAGCATGCCAACTCTCCTCAAAAGGTATCTCTCAAGGAACATACACCTAAAAGTCCTAGATAGAAAACCCTTCGTCCAATTAATAATTAAATAGATAATATAAATTTTACCAAATAAAAATTACTTACCATATATACTAAGGTTTTATACACCTTAATCTTACACACAAAAATAAAATTCAACTAGGTTTGTTCAATAATGATACATCCAAGATATATCTCTCTATATATATGGAGAGCCAAACATACCTAGATACTGATAGATCTTAACTCAATTTAATAATTGAACATTGGTAAAAAGTGTGAATCCCTATAAAGTAGTAGTCAAAATATTGTTACATGCATCATCTATGTAAAAACCTCAACATGGGTCCAAGTGAGGTCCCATTAAAATAAGTTTCTATAAAATTAAGTATCAAAAACATTTATGACCTCCTCCTAGATGGACCACAACATGCATCAACAAGGCTATATAAATACTCCCTTGAACTTTGAAGGACATACATCCATAACAACAAACTAGGTTTAAGCATGATCAATGGTGGGGTCATACTTAAGATAGTTGGCAACCCTATAGCCAATAGATCATCATAAATAAATGTCCCCTCAATAATATAATAATGCTATCTTAACACTTTGATTTTATTTACCTTACTGTGTCATCTAGTATTCTTATATTAGTCTTCACACTCACCACTTATAATTGATTATGATTTTTATGGTCAATAATAAGATATTAAGAGATGTTATACTAAATGATTGCAAATGGTTTGTCTCTTAGCTCAATCTCAACAAAACCATTAAATTAAATGATAGTTTCCTTATATTTAATCATGCAACAATCTAGTACAACTATGGTTTTGTTTCCATTAATTAACTCTTCATCACCTCCATTATTAATTGATTGAATATCAAGGGTCATATTAAGTAAATATGAACAAGGAAATTACTATAATATGTTTAAAGGGAATAGAATTCTAAGAAGAATATACAAACTCCCTATAGTATAGATGTAACTAGGGATACTAGAATGATACCATCGCATACCTGGGCCCAATATATTAGACAAGATTGTTGTTTTGTTTGCACAATATGAAAAAAACATAAATAAATCTATTATTTTCGTATATCTTGGATAGCCAATGCCCAATATTAATAATGTCAAGTAATATCTTTTATTATTAATGCATGTTGGTGTTACTTTCCACTATCCCTTATAAAGATAAATCATAAAATAAGAATATAAATTCACACATCAACACAAAATAAATATGTGAGATCAATAAGTTTAGACAAGTATATTATAAAGGGTCATAATCTAGTAATTTAAAGAGAGAATTTTTCTAGGTATACAAATTTTCAATTTGAATAGTCGACCATAATCAACTAGGTCATAATCTATGATCCATAGGGCATAGAGACACCATGAACCCAACTAATACTAGGTTCTAGTATACACTAGAACCAATTAAACCTTGGTCCTACACATTTAAAAGACCACACATTCAATATTTTATTTAAAGAACCATGAAATTTTAATAAAAACACATATCTCTATCATTGACAACCTTTAGATATCAATGTGGACATGTTTCTATAAAAAATATTATAAACTAGACAAGACTTTCCATTTTAAACTCGCCTTATTCTTAATTGAAACAATAATGAGGCGAATGTGATAAAACTATTTAGTAATTATTCTTGATATTAATAACCTGGTGCTTTGAGATTTAATAAATAGCATGAACCTATCTGAGAACAAAAAGGGTTACCTATGCCAATTATTGGATTGATTGCTTGTTTAATAAATAATTTTATACATATCATGTCTAGGTGACATTCACATCTACCAAGGTAGTTGTAACTCTAACATCTAAAAAATTTCCATCCTTTATGCATTAATGGAGGTCTATTAATTGATTAATGTAGCTCCTATCAACTTAGGTCACTACAGTGGTTTTGATGCCCTTACTAGTACACTAGTTCTTTCCTAGTTGTACCATTTTGCACATGGGGCTTCATAAAGTACTCTTAGTCGCTAGGTACATTTAAGAAACAACTAGAACATAAATGAACATGCTAATATATGAATCCAAGATACAACTACATAATACCCACATCAAAGCTCAAAGATTCCGCATCTAAAGACACCTACACCACCATGTATAGGTTCCTTCAAATCTTATATGTCCTAACCAAAATACCATCACTAGAATCTAGAAACACTTTTACCATAATTTATGCCATGAAAGTAGAATCCTTGAAATTAGCAAATAAAATCCCTCTTATGAGCTTTGCTTGCCTCAAAAACCATCTATAGTGTTGAATTTTGTTGAAGAGAATGGAGTTGAACATGTATCGATGCCTAAGGCAATGAAGACCCTAGAAGATTCCTTGGAGAATTGAATGATCTAAGGCATTGGAATTGTGTGCTAGGAATGTTGAGTAAATGGGAAGTGGCATATACTTGATAAGGTTGGATGGAAGGGAATGGACAAGAAGTGCATGATAAATGCGAGGAAGTGGGCATTTTGGGTGGTGAACTATTTGGTTGCCACACAACATTGGGATCCAATACCGTTTCTCTACCACATATCTTTTAGGGGTGGACTTGACCAAGTACTGATCAACCATTTAAACAGGAAACTGTTGGACTAATTGCAATGATACATGTGTCCACATTTGTTGATAAGGCTAAAAATATTTTTTAATTTCACATCTGATGTGTAGATGTGTTATATTTTTTTTAATATTTTAGGTCCATGTGGCACTCCATGTGGACCTCCAAAGGTAGTCTGCTCCACTATGGGCCCCTTTCCACTATTCCATCTTTATCATTTGGAGAACTTGGTCCTCAGTGACAATGCCTTGTTCCCTCCTCTTGTCACCCCTTCATAATTTCACAAGCTCTGAAAATTGATGTATTTGAACTTGTATGCTTCTAACTTTACTAATGTATAGCTCTAGGTTAGAAAAAAATAAATAACTAAATGAGAAGTCACACTTAGAAATAGTCTTATGTGGAATTAAATCAATCACCTCTCTTCCTTTTATTGTACTCATGGAGTAAATATGTAAGTGCAAATGGTAATCTTAGACTAGGCAGGTGAGTAGTTTAACAAACACCTCAAATAAATGTGGCCTCCGGATAGGATATGTTCTCAAAAGGTGTTTATCAAAAGTCCTTGGAAACTTTTAATTATGTGGATGGAAAAAGGGGATGGGAGTATTTATTCTTGTAAAAGAAAAAATATTTATGGGATATGAAGTAGGGTAAATTGTAGTCATTTTAGGTGGTTTTCTCTAGTCTAATGAACAATATTTAAAATATTATAAAGGTTTTCATAGTCATTAATTATTGCTAATAAATCAATGAGAAAAGTTGAGAATTTTACTAGAGCTATTACACTCTCGATTGATAATTGTACTATTTCTTAATCACCTTATGTTGATAAGAAATTTTTTTAACAAATGAATTAAAATATAATAAGTGGTTGGGGGTCAATGTTGTGGTACAAAATGAATATATGTATATATTTTATTATACTAGGATAGCTCATCAATTGTGATATCCTATATAGCTTAATTTATGATGGATGATCTTCTAACATGAATAATATTTTTAAGTATTGGTGTTGGATTATGGTAGAGCATCCATGTAAAATTTGTATATTGATGGAAGTATTGTTATCTTGATATTGCAAGGTGGCTTTTTCTAGAAGGTCCTATTAGGCTTGAAGAATTCCATCAGTAAACATGAGGGATAAATTTTCTTACTTGCTAGGAAATGATCATTGTGGATCGAACAATTACGGTCATATTTAGTATAAAGTATGACAAGTGCAAACATTATTTAGACCATGAATTTGACAAGTACAAGAACATGAAGTTGCACCATAAGGTAAATTAAATAAGAAGGATTATAATAATATAATTATAATTATAATAATATTTTGATTAGGATCTACTCATTTCAGGAGTTTAGCTTAGGCATTGGTGTATCAAGGGAATTTGTGTGTGTTACTTGTGATGTGTTTTGTTTTACTTACTCTTTACCCAGTGATGAAGTTGCACCCTGAGATAAATTAAATAAGAAGTATTATATTATTATAATTAAAATAATAATACTATTTTGGCTAGGATCTACTCATTTCAAGAGTTTAGCATAGGCATTGGTGTATCAAGAGAATTTGTGTGTGTTACTTGTGATCTGTTCTTTTTTACTTACTCTTTACCTAGTGATAATCACAAGTAGTATGGGATGCTTGCCATAATCACAATTGGTGTAGAAGATCAAACATGAGTCTCATCCTAAAGTATGTAATGCACAAACATTCTTTTTTCTATCTAGGATGCACAAAAAGGGTAAGTGTTAGTCACTCATTGCAAATGTGTTAGTCATTCATTGTGTATGTGTTAATCACTCCTAAGTGCTTGTGTGAATGGCCTAAGGTTTATGCACATTGTTATGTTGGTTCCATTGTTGGTGATGAAATCAAGTAGCATGGGATGTTTGATTGTTTTCATTGAGGGCTTATATGATTGTCAATTAGATAGTGGGATGATGCATGTAGTAGGTTGCATCTATTTCCACTTTACCAATTGTTCTTTATGGGAACCTGTGATTTATTATGTGGATTGTCACACTAGATATATGTGATGTATTCTTGAGCTAGTTATTGTTATATTTGTGATGTGTGTATGAGCTAGTCATTGTTGTATTTGTCATGTGTATGAACTAGTCACCTTGTGTATATGTGGTGTATGTTCTAGATAGTCACTATGTGTGATTTTGGAATTATGAAATGATATGACCTTTATGTGTAATTATGTGTATATGCACACTAACAATTGGTAAATGTTTGGTATGGAACCAATGCTTGATGACAAATTATTATCATTCTATTATAATTGGCTAATTGGATACCTTGTGCATACTTAGTTAATAGTCATGAGTTAAAAGAAAGATCAAAGATCATATGTAAGAGGATAGGATGAATTCCCTCTAATAGTAGGGTGTGAACTATGAAGCCTCTTATTTCCCAAAGGGGAAATGTAGGTAGCATCACCACAAATGAACTCTCGAGGTTTAGGTTTGGGTTTAGGAATGACCCTAACTTTGAGAGCTTACCACTACTGTGTGTAAGCATATAAGTGTTGATGTCAATTTGATTCCATCATGATGAATGAAGAAATTATGAAGAGAACACTTCTAAACTAGATAGTAGATACTCAGTCAATTAAATTTGATAGCTATTATGAATTGATTTTAAATTTTTTTTAAAGTAACAACCGAAAAAGTGGGTGTTACACAAATTGACTATGAATAATTTTACCCTACAAAACATTATAGGTTTAAACTTCTATCATTAGATTTAGAGAGTGTTGGAAAACAGAAGGTAGGAAATCACTTCTAACGAGCTCTGTAGGAAGATCCAGCTGAAGCACTATGTGGCTAAATTGTTCTTCGCAGAAGGAAGATACAGAACAATAGGTGGCAGAGGAAGGTGGGAGTAAAAGAGGAGCATCAATATCCTTTGTTGGGGTTTGGAGGAGGTATCATCTTTTTCAATACAAAAATGGAGCTTATTAAATGCTCAAAGAGACAAAATTTTGACTAGGGGAGGGGGGCCCATAGTAGGGCAAAGACCAATAGTAGGGATAGAAGTAGTTCTCAATGGACTCCACAATGGAGCACCTTAATATCCACTTGCAAAACAATTTTTTCCATAAAGTACATAATTTGACAAATCATGTGATGCCACATCAATGAAACATATTCACATGACTTAGTGCCCTACTATTGGATTGTATGTGGTTTTTCAGCTTTTTTGGATACCTCAACAAAAAGCATGCTGATGTGGCATCATATATTTGATGATGTGACCCTAAAATTCATTTTTTTAAGTAGGTGAGTAACCAAATAAACTGCTGTACAAAATTGGGACTGATTTGAAATTATTTGGTACAAAATTCAAAAACCTAGAATTAGGGTGCCCTACTATGGGCCCCTCTACCCTAGAGCTTCAAATAGTGAACCAACACAAACGTTTTGAGAAAAAAAGTAAATTACTAAGACTAGAGCTTCCTCTAACACTAACCATAACTGAACACACACTGAGGAACTCAAACAAAACCATTTCAAGAATCGAGATAATGCTAAAATTTTACTAAAGAATAATGAGACAGGCTTTGGTAAACTACTAAAAAACTAGCAATCTGATCAATCTTTATGTCTTAAAAGACTTCCAACTAAGGAAGTGAGTGTGAAAAAATAATGAAATTTGAAGGAAATGGCAGAGATAATACAAACATACAAAGGAAAAATTAATTTTAATATTTTATATTCTAACATTCAACACAGAACAACCATTAAAAAACTTGCTATTTCAGAGCAATTTCATATTAATTTTTTTTCTCTCACTTAAAATTACAAACATACATGTATATATGATTACGGTCTAGAAAAAATAAATGGCAATAAAAAAATGCCAGCAAAACATTCATCCAACAACATTAAACAAAAGTCCTATCGACTTAAATAAAACATCCTTTACATCCTATCCATCCGCTGACACAACACACACAAACAATCGTCAAAAGAAGGTCAAACGAAGTCAACTATTGCACTACCATTGCGGTTTTTGGAGAGACTGTGGTGGCCGCGGTAACCATGTGCACAGACAAAAAATGGTTCACTGCCGTACTGTGGCAATTAAGAAATAGACCGTGGTGGTCGCAGTAACCGCCACACGACCAAAAAATGGTCCACGACACTACCATGGCAGTTAAGAAAGAGACCGCGGTGGTCGTGGTAACCACCCACACACGATCAGAATGACGAGGAACGAAGGCACCGCGTTACGACCGATGGTTAGCAAATAGACCATGGTAAAGTGGTAACTGTTTGAACGACCAGAGAAGGGAACGATAACTGTCACTATGGTACCACACACAACCAGGTGAGTAACCATGGTAGAGTGGTAATGACTACTTTGCGGTTAACCTCATTTTCGCAGGCAACATGCGGTTAGACTATGAAGTGCTTGACCATGAAGCCGCGAATAGGAGAGAGTGGGCACAGTAGCTCGGTAGAGGTCGCGAAACCATGAGCAGTAGAGTTTGAAGGCGCGAGGGCATGGTAAGGGAAGAAAGTGGAGGCGGGAGTGGAGTGAAACTCCAACACTCCCCCTTGAATGAAACTTTTTCCATTCATGATGCCCAGTCTAGTTCATTGAAAAGTAAATGAATTTGTCCCCAGTGCTTTCGTAAATATATCTGCCTACTGCTCATTCGACTTGCAAAACTCTAGAGTGATGTCGCCATTGATGATCAACTCCTGAATGAAATGAAAATGTGTATCAATATGTTTTCTATGCTTGTGAAATACAAGGTTCTTCGACAGAGCTATGGTTAAATTGTTATCATAGAAAATATTTGTTGTTTCTATCTGCTCATTTTGGATTTCCTGTAGTACTCTTCTCATCCACACTACCTGGCAAGATGCACTTGTGGCCGCAACATACTTAGCTTCAGCTGAAGACAATGTAATAATTGGCTATTTCTTTGAATCCCATGCAACTACACCACTACCAAAGTGAAAAACATAGCCAGAGGTGCTTTTCCTGTCATCAACACTTCCAACACAGTCACTATCAGTAAAACCTATTAATTTAAAATCATCTGTTCTTGAATATTGAATGCCATAGTTCTTCGTTCCATTGATGTATCTCAGAATTCACTTTCCAGCCATCCACTGTGATTATTTTGGTGCTTCCATGAATCTGGAGATCAAACTAACTGCATACATGATGTCAGGCCTTGTGGCTATTAAATACATTAAAATTCCTACCAGTTGTTTATACAAAGTTGGATTAACATTTGAGCCTTTGTCTTCTTTGCTCAATTTCAGTCCAGTCACCATTGGAGTAGGTGCTGACTTACAATTTAACATATTAAATCTCTTTAAAACATCCTTTTCATATTTAGATTGTGAAAGGAAAATGCCATCTTTATTCTATGTTACCTCAATGCCCAGAAAATACTTCATCAGGCCCATGTCTGTCATCTCAAACTCTTTCATCATTTATGTTTTGAACAATTCAATTGAAAGATTTCCAATCAGGATTAAATCATCAACATATAGGCATATGATCAGGATTTTACCTTCATCATTCACTTTAGTATATAGTGTTGGTTCACTGTTGCATTTGGTAAATCCATTCTTTGTAAAATAGTTGTCTATTCTACTATACCACGCTCTTGGGGCTTGTTTCAGACCATACAGTGCCTTCTTCAACTTGTAGACTTTATCTTCTTATCCTGATATCTCATATCTAGGTGGTTGTTCAATGTAAACATCCTCTTCCAGGTAACCATTAAGGAATGCTGATTTAACATCCATTTGGTGAGCTAGCCAACAATTTTGTGCTGCCAAAGCCAACATTCTGACTGTGTCAAGGCATGCAACTGGTGCAAAATTTTCATTGTAATCTATTCTAGGTTGTTGTGCATAACCTTTTATCACCAATCCTTCTTTGTGCTTCTACACTTCTCCATTTTCATTCAATTTAGTCTTATAAATCCATTTGACACCAATGACATCTTTGTCTTTTGGAAGACTTTTCAAATGCCATGTCTGATTTTTTTCAATTGATTCTATCTCATCATCCATTATTGTTATCCACTTTTCTTCCTTGATTGCATCTTCATAATGAATTGGATCATCAGCTTGTGAATAAAATGTAAAAAGTGTAAATTGTTGAGAATTGTTCTCACCTTCATTTTGATTATAAATATCACTCATGCTTCTGATTTTTTGTCTTCTCATGCTAGCCAAAGTTGGGTTTGAAAGATCACTCGAGTCTACAGAATGTGGACTTGAAGGTCCTGCGCCAGAAGTTCTTCCTGTGGTTGGTGTCTGTAGTCTTCTTGTTGCTGCTCTTGTATTACTTGTTGGTGTCAATTGTTGACCACTTGCTTGAGTTTGAATAGGGACAATAGGTACATTAGCTAGAACTATAATTTCATTCTCTTCTTGAGGGATATTGACTTTGACATTGACAATGCTCTATTTACTTCCATCCCATGCTTCATCTTCAATAAATTGAACATCACTGCTGATTATAACTTTCTTGGTTGATGGATTAAACAATTTATATGCTTTGGATTCTTCACTATATCCAATAAAAATGCATTTCTCTCCTTTGTTATCAAGTTTCCTTCTCAACTGATCAGGTACATGTGCATATGAAACACATCCAAAAACTCTCATGTTCGACACACTGTGCTTTTTACTTGTCCATGCTTCTTCTGGGATAATATTCCTCACACTTTTTATAGGGCATCTGTTCATGATATATGCTGCACAATATATAGCTTCAGCCCAAAATTCATTTGTTAAATGCTTGGCTTTCAACATACTTCTAGCCATCTCCATTATGGTTCCATTTTTTCTTTCAGCTACACCATTCTTTTGAGGCGTGTATCTTGTTGTGAACTGTTTGTGTATTCCATGCTCTTTGTAGAAATTTAAGAACTCTCTTGATATGTATTCACCTCCTCTAGTTGTTCTCAGCACTTTGATGAAACAACCACTTTGTTTTTTGGCTAAAGATTTGAATTGACAAAAGAAATTAAACACTTCATTTTTCTGTTTCAGAAAATACACCCATGTCTTCCTTGAATAATCATCTATGAAAGTCAAAAAATAAAAACTACCACCTATTGAAGGTGTCTGCATTGGACCACATAAATCTAAATGAACTATTTCCAATGGGGCTTTTGCTCTTGTAGATTTCCCTATTGGGAAAGATTCTCTATGTTGCTTTCTAACTATGCAACCTTCACAAACTCTCAGTTTTTTCAATTAATGGAATTACCTTTACCATGTTCTTCCTATTCAAACCTCCAAAATTTAAATGACCGAATACTAAGTGCCAAAGCCAGTTTTCATCCTTTACCTCTGCCTGAAAGATAGACTGAATAATAGTCGATACCTCTTGTGCTTGTGCAAAATTTGTACTCAAAGCTAGTTGTATTCTCAAAGGAAACATTCTATTGTTTTTCATATGAATTTTTGCAATCAACTGGCCACTTGGGTATTTGTCTAAAATAGTGCACAACCCATTTTTGAAAGACACTCTATAACCCTTTTGAATTAACTGTCCTACACTCATCAAGTTTTGTTTAAGACCAGGCACAAAATAAACATCAGAAATATATTTTTGCTCCCCCTACTTGGTTAGAATATAAGCATTCCCTTTTCCTTTGATTGACACTTTTTTGTCATTACCCAGGGTGACATCTGACTTAATATTCTCATCTAGACTTGTAAACAATTCTAAATTCCCTGTCATGTGATTACTACAACCTGAATCTAAAAACCAAACTTCTTTCTCACTAGCTTGAGCTACATTATAGGTTAAAAACATTGTGCTCTTATCAGGTCTATGGTCTTGATTTTCTCTAGAAATTTTTTCATTTTTCCTACTCATATCATACTGCTTCTTTCTACACTCATTCATGTAATGGCCAAACTTTTTACAATAATGGAATTGGACCTAGGATTTATCATACCTTTTTCCTTGAGGAAAATTTGAGATGGGTTTTGGCTACTGCCTCTTCCACTTGAACTTTACTGGTTATTTATTCCACCTCTGTTGAAGCCTCTTCCTCTTGCTCTGAAATTTGATCTACCTCTGCCTCTTCCTTGATTAATTGAAGCTTGTGACTTGAATGCATGCTCCAATGACATATTTTTTGTTCTGCTTAGTCTGTGCTCATGAGAAATTAGTGAAGCATATAGCTCATCAACTGAATACTGTGTGAGATCCTTCGTCTCTTCTATTGTGACTGCAATTGACTCAAATCTTGTGGGTAAGCTTCTTAAAATATTTTCTATAATTTTGACATCTTCTAGTGTCTGTCCATGTGTTCTCATTTGGTTTACCAGTCCCATTATTTGAGTAAAGTATGAATCTATAGACTCATTTTCTTTCTTAAACAGAGTCTCAAACTCTCTTCTCGGTATTTGCAACTTTGTAGTTTTGACTTTGTCCATTCCTTGATATGTTATTTGTAAAATGTCCCATGCTTGCTTGGACTTGGTAGTGTTTGAAATTCTGGGAAAAATAATTTCATGTACACCTTGTAGAATGAAGAAGTGTTCCTTTGAATCCTTCTTCTTGTTATCCTTCAACAAATCTTTCTCTACTTGTGTCAAGGCATTATATGTTGCTGCATCTACCGGTTCTGGAAACCCATTTTTTACAAACTCCCATAAATCTTGTGAACAGAACAATGCTCTCATTGTTATTGACCAGTAGTCATAATTCTTTCCATTCAACTATAGAATTTGGGGATTACTCAAGCTTGTGCTTGCTTCCATGATTTACAAACTCTTCTACAAAATAACCTTAGGCTCTGATACCACGTGAAGGAAATGGCAGAGATAATACAAACATACACAGGAAAAATGAATTTTAATATTTTATATTCTAACATTCAACACAAAACAACCATTAAAAAACTTGCTACTTCAGAGCAATTTCATATTAATTTTTTCACTCAAAATTATAAACATACATGTTTATATGATTACGGTCCAGACAAAAATAAATGGCAATAAAAAACTGCCAGCAAAATATTCGTCCAACAACATTAAACAAAAGTCTTATCAACTTAAATAAAACGTCCTTTACATCCTATCCATCTGCCAGCACAACACGCACAAACAACCATCAAAAGAAGGTCAAACAAAGTCAACTACCACACTACACTGTGGTTTTCGGAGAGACCACGGTGGCCACGGTAACCATGTGCATATACAATAAACGCTTCATCGCAGTAACGTGACAGTTAAGAAATAGACTGCAGTGGTTATGGTAACTGCCCAGACGACCAACAAATTGTCCACCACACTACCGTGGTGGTTAAGAAAGAGAGCACGGTGGTCATGGTAACCACCCACACATGGTCAGAACGGTGAGGAACAAAGGCACTATGTTACCACTGATGGTTAGTGAATAGACCGTGGCAAAGCAGTAATGGTTTGAATGGTCAGAGCAGGGAACGATAACTGTCACCGCCATACCGCACACGGTCAGGTGAGTAACCGCAATAGAGTGGTAACGGCTTCCTAGTGGTTAACCTCATTTCCATAGGCAACATGTGGTTAGACTGTGAAGTGCTTGATCATGAAGCCACGAACAAGAGAGAGAGTGGGCGTAGTAGCTCGGTAGAGGTCACCAAACCATGAGCAATA
The DNA here is from genome assembly GCA_007115665.2 of Sequoiadendron giganteum. Taxonomy (NCBI): domain Eukaryota; kingdom Viridiplantae; phylum Streptophyta; class Pinopsida; order Cupressales; family Cupressaceae; genus Sequoiadendron; species Sequoiadendron giganteum. Next base: position 321,395,654 of record CM021108.1, read on the forward strand.
GAGTTTGAGGGCGTGGGGGTGCGGTAAGGGCAGAAAGTGGAGGTGGGAGTGGATTGAAACTCCAACAACATTTTCATTAAGTACTTCTCAGTATTTACCAAACACAAGTATAACATCAAAAGACACTAAATACTGCTTTAAGGTTTCACAATTAATTCAACAACAATGAATACATCCAGCCTCCAGGCACCAAACAAATATAAAACTGATTAAACATCTAATACCTTCCCATTATATGACAATAAATTGGAAAAATTAGTAATTCATAGATGCTCACATGTTAACCTTAAAGTTAGTGTCATAGTACAATGTGTCTCTTGCATGAATATATTGTGTTTGTTTTTCACCTGCTAAGTGGAAATCCTTGAACAAAAAGAAAACTTTAGACAATTAACGTCTAGGTTTAAATCCTTTGAATCCTCATAAAGTTGGTTTGATTTCCCACAATCTCACAAAGTTCACAATTGAAGAAAGTTTCCATGTTTGAAGTAGAGTCTTGTGAAGGAAAAAGGAAATGCCAAACACCAAATGCCATTGAAAGAAACACACCGAAACTAAAGTCTTATGATTAACACTATTTACCACAAAAACTTTATCTGTGTACATATACAAACATTCTCTTCTATTGGGAGTCTACCAAAACACCTGTAGACCAAAACCCAGTCCAATGGAGAGCCAAATAAACCATTTTAATAATATTTTAAATAAAAACTATACAAATTAACAGCTAAAATATTCCCTTCAAATTTTAAGCTAAAACCAAATAATGATCAATTGAAACAATGGAGATTAATCACCCATTCTGAGGGCAATATCCAATAATAGACAGTAATATTTTTTGTGGTAAACATTAGTGAAGATGAACATATGTACATTGTAAAGTGCAGTACCACTGACAATTTTCTTGGTCACAAGAGATATATACTGATTGTTTTCTACTTTCAGACAAAATTCCCCTCAAAACTCAAACATAATTTTAAGTTAGTCATTAATTGATTAAATATTCACCATTGTCATGTATTATCATTTGTCATATCTTGCCATTTTAGACAACTTTCATCTAAGTAAAAACTTCTGACATTCTGAAATTTGAGAAATGTCGGCATTAAATAAGCCATTTTATATTACAAATCTATGAAATCAGTTCTTAAGAAAATGTTGGCATATTGTTATTGACTGTTTAAGCATAGAGATACTAGTACCTTTGTAATTTAGTTGTATCCATTTCAAAACAAATTAAAAAAAGAAAGTAAACTTTAAATCAGTTCTAAGGAGTACTAATTATCAAAAGAAAATGGATCATCCAAATCAATGAGTTATCAGTTGCTTCTCTAGCTTGGCCACCCCGACACATAGAATTAACAACACTTGCAAGTACTAGAATTTTCTTCCATGCTGGTATTAGACATGGTATTATATATGGAATATATAATTCTTGGCAAATATCCTAGTGTTGTTAGAAGCAAGCATTTCCAGAATTGCATGCTCTGCAAAAGATTCCCACAAAACATTTTTGTGTATGAATTTTTTGGAATTCAATAACCTAATCCAGATGATGTTAGCATAGAATTAGAGTAGAGCGATGTATAAAAATTCTTACTTTAATCTTGAAATCCATAGAAAATGGTAGAGGTGGCAAGAAACGGCCATTAGAATTTGGAGGAAAGTTTTGAAGAATTTTTTTAAACATCTACGGTTACAACAAAGCTTTGTCAATTGAAAACACATGCAGCAACATCTTGCCAATTGAAAACACCCTTTACAACAACACATTGTTGATTTACTAACAACAACACATACAACACCCCATTATCGGATCAGTTATTGAGGAGAGTTGTGTTGAAAACCAAGAATGATTGTAGTTACTTACATAAGGGATAATTATGGAAGAATGACTGAGAATGAGTTGGAGAAAAGTGCTTTGGTAATGATGGTCATGATGTGAATGAGGGAGAAAATAACTTTGGCGCATGCAATAAATGGATTTTAAAATGAAATGATAAAGTAATTTCAGTCAAGGAAGTTTGGAATAATTTGACCTTGATGTCCTTTTGCAGTCTTTTCCAATAAATAGTTGTAAAGGAAGTGAGTGGGTGGAACAATAAAGTAATTCCAAATTCTATTCATGGAAGTGTGGAGTAATTAGTAGTCGTATCTTGTTGTGCAATGGGTATGCTGAAGAGGTTTGGAAAGTCAATTAGGAAAAAAAAGAGTTTATTTTTTTTATATATTAGTGCAATACACAAGGCCCATTGGTAGGTTATTTGGCAAATGATATTTGTACAATAAAGATCTTAATGGAGAAGTGATAGCTTCAAATCAACTATGCATCCTCTTACAAAAATGACGATTGAAACAAATTCTTTGAATGAAAAAGATAATGAAACTCCATTATCAACAAACTCATGTTATGTTTCCAATAGAAAGATGGAAGACTTGTTGTACTCCCACATCTCAACTAGGTTCTCTTATATTACACAATTTAAATTCTAGGGGATACCAAATGTGTTAAATATTTGTGAGATTGATGACTTAGAGCTATCAAATGAAGGTAAAAACATCATCTGACGTACAACACGTAAAGGCCTTGGCTCGCCTTGCCAGTGAATGGATGAGATGAATTTATTATGAACTAATGTTTAGTTGAACTGGGAACTTATTTCTACTTCGAAATGACAAGACAATTGCTTGTGTCAAGTATTTGTTTCCCAGTAGTCAGTTGTGTTCTCCCATAGTTGTCCTATCTATTATATGGTGTTTGTGGAAGAGAATTGTCCAAGGTTGCACAATACTACCTTGACCACTGAACATTTGAAACTATCAACTTCATGACCAACATATATATTCTCTACTCCTTGTACCATAGTTTAATGAGGATGTGACATTGAGTAGGCGACTGTCATGCCTTTGTAGATGTTAGTCAAGATTTGTAGAGCATATACATTTAATAATAACTTGATTGATCTCTATGAATTAGTGATTGACTGATCTCTATGAATTAATGATATGTGGTTGGTATTATACATTGATAAGAAGATAAAACTAAAATACAGCGGACATAATATAAAACAACAAAATTCGACCCAACAATATAATTGAAGGGTAAGAAGTGTTCAATCATCTTGAGTATGAGATGATGTCATCCATTGATTGCTGGAAATAGCTTGCCTCAATTCAAATAGGAAATGCTATTAAACTTTTCAATTTTTAAGTTTAGAGTAAACACTTCAATGCATTAAACTTAAAGCAATTTTGCATCCCAATCCATCAAGTCTAATATTCCAGCCCAACACCACAATTTTTTCACTTAGAATGCTCCACACATTTATTTTTTCCTTTACATAATCTATGTAAATCAAAGGAGATGTATCATCCCTTTACTAATCACAAAAATTCTCATTCTTGACCTTTTCTAGCTGAGTCTACTGACATGTTTATCCCTATTCACATATATGAATAGGTAGTGGTTCTACTAATATCTCTACTTGAATATGTTATGGGTTTTGCATCTTGTTTCCCAAGTTGCATGGACATCTATAGTTCATACCATTGTTTAATGATCTTCATTAAATAAATGCTCACCTGCTACCATCAAAGACAACATGCGTAGAGGAATGTGTCACAGTACACTATGTGATGGTTTAAAATGATCTTACTATGCAGATCTTGAGTTTGGTTTTCACTTGCTAAGAGGGAAGTAGACACCCCTGTCACTATGTCAGAGCACAATTTTTGAATTTGAAGATTATACTGCATTAAAGGAATCACCTGTAAAACCCCATTAATGGTTTTGTAGAAATGAAGATATTTACCATTTTGATCACATCTGATATTGTAGAACATGCAGAGAAAGACTCTTCACTATACTTATATTAAAAAAGCTTAAGTGCTATGCAACAAATGCATCCTATTCTTTTGAAGACAGACTAAGATTAACGTGATTCATTTGATTAATAGACAATTGAATTAGGAGAAAACTTCAGACACTTAAAATTATTACATTGGTTCTTTAACACTGTTATGTGGTCAGTATTAATACATGTGGATCATAATTTTAATCTCCAAAATAATTTTTATGGTCTTCCCAAAGGCTAAAAAGTGTAGGCATTTTATTTTACCCTTGCAAATACTCATTATGAAATGTCTTCTTAAAGTAGATAATCAAGTAGGGGAGAAGCCTTCTTTCCATCCATGGAATAAATGGAATTTAAAGTGCAATGGTAAATTACTTTAGTGAAGGAAGTTTAGGACAATAAATTAATTCCAAATTCTATTCATGGAAGTGTCTACTCTAAACTTAAAAATTTCTTAATTGCTTAAAATTGGGATCTAAATTGGGGTATAGATCATCATATCTAAATACATGCACTAAGAATCTAGTTTCATAACATCTAGATATGAATTAGTTTCACATCATTTGATTTGAGAACATCCTTGCATATCATATTATTAACAATATTTCTCTCTACAATCCTTGCTCAATCACATGTTCACTAGCTTAGCATGTAGTTGCTTTCTGCGTAGATGCATATCCAAAATTACTATTTCACACCTAGCCACACAAGCATCGAATTTCTAAGCTATGCATTCTACACTTTAATTTATTTGAGTGTATACCTCTACAAATTCCTTAAAGCATCTTTACCTCCTTAAGCAACATTATTTTCATATGCATCATTTCTTCATATTTTACACTACTAGGGCATGCCCCTCCACATTGTGTTCTCCAATTTCATGCTTTGTCTTTGCAACCTTGTATTGGACCATACATGTGTTACATATGGAACATTGAAACAATAGCATGTTAAGCTTTTATACACCCGTGACACCTGTTAGGCCCTACTCTATGAGAATTGGATCTATACAAGTCTAATATTTGGCACCATACACATACAACATAGGTAGAGTTCTATGCCACATGTAATCCACACCATGTGGGTTTCACTTGGTGGCATCCTATCCTTACATACCATGTGATGGTCATGTAGGTGTGTGAAATTTTTCAATATATATGTGGTTATTAGTTGTCAACCTCAGCGATAAATATTGGCATTTTATGCCTTGTATAGTAAGAAAAATATTGTAACAGAGCTTTCAATGCATTAAACTTAGCAGTTTTGTATTCAATTCCAACAAGTTTAACAGTCTATCCCAACACCTTAGTTTCTCACATTAGAATACTTCATGCATTTGATGTTTTTCTTCACATTTTAGGTAAATCAAAAGTGACATCACATCCCTTATCTAATCACAATAATTCTCATTCTTAGCCTTTTCTATTATTGAGTAGGAAAAGTGATCCTAGATCCAATTAGGATAACTAAGATTATCTCCTTTTCACTTGATTCAACATTAAACATGAAATGAATAGGGTTAAATGGTTAGCTTGTTTCCACAAGGGAGAGCCAACCTCCTAGGATTTATGTTTGTTGGGTTGTGAGGATGATAAATTTGATATGTGATTTGACAAGCCTATTTTACATACAAACCTAGATCTGAAAATGCAATTTAGCAAACAAATGAAAATGGAAAGTAGAAGAATTGACTTGAATTTGAGAAATGATAACAATGAGAAATTTGTGATTGAAATTTGGACTTGATTTGTAACAAAAATGGTGTAATGCACCCTAGACCGGATTGCTTCTTTTTTTGGATCTACAGATTTTGGATTGTAGGTCGTAGTTTGCATTGTGTTTTCTCAGATTGTCACCTATTGAAACCTCAAGATCTAACTTGCACACATGAAAATAGGGTTAAAGGTTCTACTATATAGGGGCTTACCTAAGTCAAACCCCATTTTGGTATTTCTACGTCCATGTACAATGATTGATGATGATCAAGAGGGCATACCCTAGGTTGGGCAAAGGCCAAAACAACAATAATTGATTGAAATGATGAATGATAGATGACAATGTTACCTTGACGTGAAACCCTTAATGAAGTGATGTCACACAAGTTTCCACAAAATCTGATTGATGGATGCCAAGTGATTTCTTGATATACCTATGAAAGGTTAGCTCATAAAATATAATGGATTATTGCAACTAGCATGTAGAGGATAACTCTGCATCTTCATGATTTCATATGATTGATCATAATAGCTCCTTGCACATAAGTTGCTTCATTCTTCTTCATGTCTTACAAAATTGAACTTGATTGATGAAGTGTTGTAATAATGCTGCTATTTTTCCCTTGACCAATTTTAGGATCTTCAATTTTCTCAATAGATTTTCTAGGATTTCAAATGATAAATTGACTAGTATTTATAGGTAATTATTCTAATTTCTCAAAAATAAATATCGAAAGTCGACAATTGAAATTAGAAAGTCGACATATTTGAATTTTAAGCCAAAATATGTGATCTAGGGTGCAAGACTAGACCCATACTTCTTAGAGCCCAAAAATGTTGGGGAAAATACTGAATGCATCCCATTTCTTGTGTTTTATTTTTCGAAGGTGTTTATAAAATGAGTAATTAAATGCATAATTAGGTCCAAGGACATAGGAGGAGCTAAACCTAATGTAAAATTGTCAAGGGTGACAATTTTCAATGCTACATGTATCCCCCACTTTAGTGAGAGTATGAACTTATACTTAGACTCACACTAAAGTAAGAATATGTCAAGAGGGGTTCAATTATCCAAATATTGAAGAAATAAGATAAAATTGAATTTAGGGGATGTGTTAAACCCCTAGATTCAATATCTTATGGCAAGACAACATGTGGACAAAGGTGTAGGGCCTCTCTAATTTTTTATTAACTTGGTGCTATAGGTAGAAACACAATTCAGAGGCTAGCTTCAGGTGAACCCATAATAGTGGTTTACAATTTTGTTGAGGAATAAAAATTGTAAAAACACTCACATAATCAAAATTTTGAGTTTTAAGGGGTTCAAATGAACTAGGGAGTTCACACAAACCCATAAAAGGGTTTGCTTGAACCCCTAGTTCGAGCGAACCCCCTTTTCCATGATGGGTTTGCTTGAACCATAAAATGACACGTTTTTTTTAAAACAAAGGGGAAAAGGGGGGTTCGATCAAACCCCCCTTTGCTCGAATGGGTCAAGGGGAGTTCGCTCGAATGGGGATTCGCTCAAGCCCCCCTTTTCCCCCCTTCTCCCCCTTTGGCACCAAAAATCTGCAATTTTTTCCCCTTCGAAGCTCAAGTTGAGGATGAAAATGGAGGAATATTCACAAACCCAACTGGAATTAGGTAGTTCTTAGAATGAGCTATCTAACAAATATAATTTTAATATGTTTTGGTTTTATTATGTATTTGTTTTCTTAGTTTTATTAAACATAGGTTTTTCATTGAAAATGAAGGTCTATGTTCTGCTCATGTGGAAAAATAATAGATTATCAAAACAAAAATTGAAAAATATGAGTGCACTAGATATTGAAGTCCTTGGTCCAACCAAAAAAAAAAAAATCAATATACACAAAAAAATTACACATTATACAATCGTGCTATGTCTAAATTGTAATTTTAATTACCAAGTGGAATCACTAGATATCAGAGTTAAAAATCTAAATTCAAAAGAATTAGAATTTTATCCTTCATGGAAAAAAAGTTATGTATTATACGGTGTGCGCCACTTTTTAAAAATGTTGTTTTTTGAAAAATCCAGTTTTCGTGGGAGATGGAAAAAGAAGTGCAATCTAATTCCAACATTTTTGAGAAAAATATTTTTAGAATCTATAGAAAAAATGTGATGAGACTCTTGTTTGGATCATCTTCAAGTTCCTCATGGTTTAGCCACTATAGGTGCCCGAATGTGAAGATTTAGTTAAAAATAATAATTTTAGTGTCCAGTTTGGCCAAAAATTGTAAACCACTATTGTGGGATCACCCCTTCATAACTAAATAGTTCACCTTCCATGAGAGGCTTCACTTGATTACTAACCAAGGCTTTGTAAGCTTTTGACAGTGCTAGCACTATATGTGTATTCATGGATTCTAACATGGCCTATATCAATGGGTATAGGTGATTACACATGTACAAAAAATTAGAAAAGCTAGAAAAGGAAATGAATATGTTAACTTGCAAAATAGTGGAATAAACTTAAGCTTCTACTTATGCTATATGTTCTTATCACTTAATATTGTGCCTATTAACTTCTAAACAGGTACATGCAAAAAATGGGGGGCCAAGAAGTGGCCAAATTTTAAAAAAAAGTTCTAATAGCTCATAACGTGAGCATGCTATAATGCGCTCCTGTTACGGCTTGATGTGTCAAGCCTAAGGCTCGACCACAATGAGACTATAATGTGAGAACCTTATAATTCACTCACGTTATAACGCGCTCACATTATGAGGAATTAAAGAAAAAAAAATTGAAACAATTTTCATTGTGAGTGTTTGTTTTTGCCCGTTGCCAAAACCCTTCATTTCTATGCTCATGATCTAAGAGGAGTTTTATTTCAAGTTTTTTCATCAAATTGTTGTTATTTCATCACCAAGATGCTGCCATGTTGATGAGGAAGTCTAAGAGGTAAGGATTTTTTGTTTTTTGTCGTGAATTTGTTAGTTTTAGTTTTTTTTATATTTATTTGTTGAAATTATAGGAGATGTTAATGAACCTGCAAACCCTCCTCAAAATCCTCAATAAGCAGAGCAACAATAGGAATGAAATCCTCAACAAGAAGAGAAAAAAAAACATCAAAAAAATACTCAAGTTCAACAACCACAACAACAATCTCCTCCACCAATCCCTCAACATCCTCCCGGCACTCAGCAAAATTTAAAGAGTGAAATTGAAAAAAATAGAAAAAAAATTAAGGAGTTAATCACAAGGTTGAACGATCCAAACGGTTCAACCATGGAAAGAAAAAACCTTGCAAATTCACTCAAAGAAATGTTAAAACATTTAGATTCAATAAAAAATAAATTAACTGGTTGGCAAGATAGGAGGTAGGTGGCTAGGGATTATTACCAGGATAAATTATCATACAAAGATGTAAAAGATCTAAAAATTACAAAATTTGATTTGTGCTCATTAATCACTGATCCACACACAAATGCAAAAGCCTCAATAAAAAGAGGTTTCCTATCCATTGGTTCCACCACCAACAGATTAGGAACTTTTTTTGGGATAGGTGGTACATGGTTTTTGATTACCCACCATGCAATAATTGTGAAGTCCAACAATATTTCTTGAGGAAACTATACTGTGAGTTCATCCTGAACAAAATCCTGAATTATTTTTATATGAGGGACTTCCAAGGGAGAGGTGGGGGTTGGATCAAGATAGACTCGGTGCACAATAGGATCCCAGGTGGCAAGCGAGATGACCTCTCACTAGGCCACTTCATGAGTACATCATTATCCCTTCCATCGTAAAAGAGAGTGTCGAGGTAGACACTTTGCAATCCATCAGCTCTTTGACCCAGAGTATCATCCAGCATGCTATCCCTATACTATAGTGCCATCCAGGGGAGTCTTCGAGTGGTGGGGTTCGACCGCATTTGTGTCAGGCTTGCGGCACAACTTGTTCATATGACCCCATCGACACTCAGGAGGTTGCTACATAGGATATGTCTGCAAGTATGGGGATGGCAAGGGAAACTAACATTTTGAATGAGGCCTATGACATTGATACTTAGGTAAATGTTAGCATGTTAATTGAATTGAATTTATTAAATTTCAATTTTGAAATGCAAGATTAACTAATTTAGTTTTATGATTTTGATAAAATTTTAGGGTCACAATGTTAATATTAGATACATCGACCCTAAACCCACTTATTACTCCACTGCATCTACCATTGAGGTATGTAACAAGTAAACAATTATAAATTTATTACATGTTAATAGCACTATTTTATGAATGGTATTTAAATATGTGATTTTGGATGTTGAATAGGCTAATATTGGAGGTTTTGTGGGAACACCTCCTAGTGCCAATGGATTTACACAAACCTACATGCAGGTAATAAAATAAAGAGTTTAACTAATGAATTATACTTAATAGATTTTTGTAGTTTATATTCATATCGTTGATTACATTGCATTGCACATCTTTCAAACTCAAAGCATTACTTCACAATCCATAACTAATAACTAGATGCTGATAGATGACAACATTTCAACTACAATATAGTTATTTAGAAAGTCAACATAAGCAGTGATGCAATTACTTCACATAGCATAAGTAATAAGTAGGAGCATCTCTTCCAATTGCATTTTCTTGTCATGGAATTCCATGAGACCACTTTTTACTGGGGCATCTTTTCAAATAGTTCACTGCCTTGTCTATGCTATGGATGCTTTGATAAAATATATGAAAGAATAATAGTAAACAATAGCACAGACAAGGCAATGAGTTGCTTGAAAAAAATCCTCAAAGAAATGTGGTCTCATGTTGATGTCCATCACCATGAGACCCAATTTCTGTGAGGCATTTTTTCAAATAGCTCATCACCTTTTCTATGCTACCACATTTTCCATACATGTCTACCAAATAATTTTATCAAACATTTCATTTGATTGCTTCTATGGCTATTGGCCTAAAAAAGGTGCTTTCCAACAAACTATGGATGCTTGGAAAAAATATTTCAAAGCATAATAGTAACCAATAGTGTTGGATAGACAAGGTTGTGAGTAGTTTGAAAAAATGCCTCAAAGAAATGTGGTCTCATGGTGATGGAATTCCATTCCATCACCATGAGATCATATTTCTTTGAGGCATTTCTTCAAATAGCTCACCACCTTTTCTATGCTACCATATTTTCCATACATGTGTACTGAAGCATTTTATAAAACTACTCACTTCCTTGTTGTTATGGCTAAAATCCTAAAATAGGTGCTTTCCAACAAACTATGGATGCTTGGAAAAAATATATCAAAGCATAATAGTAAGAAATATCAGGGCGGGTGCATGAAAATGGGTAGAAATTCCATGGACACCCTCTAAAAAAACTTTTGAAAATATATAATGCAAGTGCGTTATAACATGCTCGTATTATGGCTCATTATGTTGAGCCCGAGGCTCGGCAACTACAAACCAATAATGTGAGCATGTTATAACACGCTCGCGTTATTGATTTTTAAAAGCAAAAAAAGAAATGCAAATCTGTCATTAGCATTTCGACTATTTTTTTGCAACCACAGCCAAAACCCCCACAATTTCATGCTCGCATTCTAGAAGGAGAAATTCAACAAATTTCTTCACCAACAATTGATATTTCTTCACAACGATGGCGCCACATCGACGAGGAGCTGTGAGAGGTAAGGATTCTATGGTTTTTGTTTTGAATTAGTTAGTTTTAGGTTGAATTTGTTAGTTTTAGGTTGAATTTGATATCTATTTGTTTGAATTTTTAGGAGATGCAAATCAACCTGCAAACCCTCAAAATCCTCAATAGGAAGACCAACCAAATATTCAACAGGAAGACCAACCAAATCCTCAAGATCAAAATCAACCACAACATCAACCTCCACCAATCAATCAACCCCCTCCTGACACTCAACAAAATTTAATGAGTGAAATTGAGAACAACAAAAACAAAATTGAGGATTTGATTAGTAGGTTGAGTGATCCAAATAGTTCAACCGTAGAAAGAATGACCCTAGAAAATTCATTGAAAGATATATTAAAAAATGTAGATTCAATTAGCAAACAAATAACTGGATGGCAAGATAAGAGGTAGGAGGCTAGGGATTATTATGCAAATAAACTATCATACAAGGATATGAAGGATTTTAAAATTACAAAAGGTGATTTGTGCTCATTATTCACCAACCCACGCACAAATAAAAATCTTACCCTCAATGCAAAGAGGTTTCCTATCCATTGGTGCCACCACCAACAGATTAGGGACCAGTTTTATGATAGGTGGTACATGGTCGTCGATTACCCACCATGCAAAAATTATGAGGTCCCATAGTATTTCCTTAGGAAACTATATAGTGAGTTCATATTGATCAAAATCCCAAATTATTTTGATATGAGGCATTTCTAGGGGAGAGGTGGGGGGTCAGCTTAGGATAGACCTGGTGCACAACTGGATCCTACATGGCAAAGTAGATGAGCTCTCGCTAGGCCACCTCATGAGCACGCTATTATGCCTTCAATCACGAAGGAAAGTGTTGATGTAGAGACATTGTAGGCAATCAACACTTTGACCCAGAGTGTCATCCATCATCCTATCCCTATTCTATAGTGCCATCCAGGGGAGTCTTCGAGTGGTGGCCTTCGAACACATGTGTGCCAATCTTGTGAGGCTACTTGTTCATATGACCCCACAAACACTCAGGAGACTGGTACACAGGATCCGTCTACAACTATGGAGATGGAGAGGGCAGCTGACATTTTGCATGAGGCATATGGCATTGATAGTTAGGTAAAAGTTAGTGCATGTGTTCATTGAATTTAATTTATTAAATTTCTATTTTGAAATGCAAGATTAACTAAATTTTTTTTATGATTTTAATAAAATTGTAGGGTCACAGTGTTGAGACTGGATACACTGGCCCCCCACCAACCTATTTTTGCAATATACCTATCGCTAGGGTATGTAACTAGTAAACAATTATAAATTTATTGTATGTTAATAGCATTGTTTTACGAATGGTAATTTAATATGCAATTTTGGATGTTGAACAGACTAATATTAGAGGTTTTTATGGAACACTTCCGAGTGGCAGTGGATTTACTCAAACCTTCATGTAGGTAATAGAATAAAGAGTTTAACTAATGAATCAAGTACTTAATATATTTGTGTAGTTTATATGCACATCATTGATTACATTGAATAATTTGTTGTTTTATTTTCAGTTGTTGTGATATGATACACCTCTGAATGTAACAAGGCCAATGGATATTGGTGTGACATCTTCTATACAATCCTCGATGGCTTTGATAGAAGAGGTATGAGGCAAATTAGTAAATTTCAATTTACATTTGTTGTTATAGATGTTAGTTAGTGAAAAATCAAACCATTATTGATTCATGTAGTTTAATTTCTATTTGTATGGTTTATGCAGGGCTTGAGCACACCTGAGCATGGGCGTGAGAATATTTCCCTCATGGAGAGAGATCGTGAGATGGCTGTAAGTGATTATTTTGTCAAATATAATTTTTTTATAATGTAATTTCTATATATTCATGTCTTTACTTCTTATTGTAATAGTTAAAACTCCACCATGAACTAAACCCTAGGAGGAGTAGTAGGATCACTCCATGAGCACAATAAAAATGAGTGATAGACCTATTGCCATCTGATTGAAAAGGAAAGGGAAAGCTTTTATTTCCAGGGCATGGAGAGCAATGACTTTTAATTCCAAAGCCCTTTCTTGTATGCCTACATGGCAGTTTTGTACATATTTTTTATTGGACATATTTGACATTGTATTCCTATATGGCATTCTCGTAAGCCTATATGGCTATTTTGTACATATATTTCATACTTATATCGACGTATATTGATGTATGCCTACATGGCTATTTGGTTAATACAAATATCTTTTATCGATGCCTACCCATATTTGCATTCTAAATTTATGGTTCAATAGATATGAGTTACATGTATTCAAGTGTATACTTTACAACTTATGTGTATACCTTGTGACTTATGTGCGTTCGAATGTATAATTTGTGGCTTACATGTTTTCATGCGTATACCTTGTATTTGTGCATATATATTTTTTTAATTTGTGTATACTATGTATTCGTGTGTATATTTTTCGAGGCTTATGTGTTTTTGAGTACCTGTACTTCCCTTATTGACATGTACATGTTTGACTTATTCACATGTATAATTATTAATTGGTTATCCCTAGCATTGATCTATGTCATCCTCAATGCATGATCCTTGAGATCGAGTAAGAACACCCTCAGGGTCAAAAGGAGTTTCACATGCATTTTTCATAGGCTAGTTTTGGTAGTCAAACCAAAAAACTCTGGCATCATTGAAATGAAAAAAGTTATCCTTTATAGCAGGTTTGAAGCCATTATCATTCTCCATTTTTTCTTCATGTATCCACTCCCCATTAATGGTTGCCTCATGACCTTCATGAAACCAAGCACTTATCCCATTTGTGATAGAAGAAATGTATGAAGATTTATCTTCCTCCTTATGAAACATTCATTATCATGAGAGATGGGTTCTTGTGAACCACTACTCATGAATCATGGGTCAATGAGTTTTACTTGTAAAACTACACAGTTGAATCCTAATAGCAATATCACAATATTTATATATCTAAATGTGTTATTTCATTCAGCTAAAATTTGCACTTATACTTATGCGATTGATGTATGTTTGTGTATGGGATCATATTAATTTCTATTTGATGATTCTATTGTGTATTTAAGGTTTATTTATTAAAGGGTGCATGAAACAAGTTTTAAATCCTTAAAAATATTTGAATTTCTTAGGTTTTTCTATTTGTTGAGTTTGGGCTCCGAGCTCGAGTCCAAGTCAAAAATTGGCTTGTCAAGTTCGAGGCAAGTCCAAGTCTTGTAACAATGGTGTGAACACATCGAGGAATAATGTATATTCTGATGAAGAGAGAACCCATCCTTGTTTCCAAACAAAGCATAGTATAGATATGGTTGGTCAAGATAAAACATCACTCTTCTGGATAGTTCAAACAATAATATTTCATGGCTGAAAACACACCTTCATTATGTGTGTTCTTGATCCTACTAAAGAAATGGTGGAACATGTTGTAGATCAAATATTGCAACCCTAAGTCCACAAGAAGCTAACATGTCTTGATTTATGCAAATTTCTTTAAGATGTTCATCCTTCTTGAGTAATGCGAACTATTGATGTCATCTGGATCTTTGAAAATTTCTGCAATCATGTGCAATACTGTAGAAGCTATTGCTATATCTAATACTACAAATGACTGCTCAATAAAGCTTAAACATTCTTCTATTCTTTTCAATGTGACCATAATGGCATTCCTTTAAGATAAAATACTAAGCTTACTACCTAATTCATAAAGTAATCTAGCCAACCACTATCATCGGTTGCCATGCTTCCAATGGAAAGTTAATTTATTGCAATACCCAAAGGCTAGTAGGTTCATTCACTCTAATACCACTATAATGACTCAAGCTCTAGATCAATAGATTTTTTATTTATTTCTTATTGGATTGACAAAGGTTGTCATCCAATATTATTAAGATAGATAACGAAGTCCCCAAATTATAAATGAAATAAATTATGAATTTGAAAGCTAATTCAAATATTAATTTGATAATGGAAATTTGATAAATAAATATAATAGTTTTTCTAATTAATCAATTAAAATCAT
Organism: Sequoiadendron giganteum; assembly: GCA_007115665.2. Classification (NCBI taxonomy): domain Eukaryota; kingdom Viridiplantae; phylum Streptophyta; class Pinopsida; order Cupressales; family Cupressaceae; genus Sequoiadendron; species Sequoiadendron giganteum. The sequence continues at coordinate 321,410,919 of CM021108.1, forward strand.
GTGCTAGCTTTGAATATGAATCTTCCTATCATTGATATATAGGCCTTGAGAATTGGGATGACTTTCCTAATCGATACTTTCTACCCATGCATCTTACTTTGAGTCCTTTCTAAATTATATGCTTGAAACGTATACTCCCATATTATAATTTTTTGCTCATATAGACCAATCCCACACTAGGTAATTCAATAATAAAAATAATTCTGCAAATTGATTACCCTAATCTTCCCTTCTTATTCTCTTTTATACTTGAAAACTACACAATTGAATCTTGATAGCAATATCACTTTGACACATTGTAGAAAATACCTCCTACTTATCAATTGATGAGCTAAAGGGGCTCTATAATGAATGTTTCATAAGGCACAAAAATTTCTGAAGGTTTTTCAAATGGGGTTGCAAGCTAAGTGGGTTTAACCTTGGGGAAAATACTTTGTGGTTAAGCGCTTGAGCTAGAGTAGTATTGGGATGGGTGACCTCCCGGGAAGGCCTAGTGCCTCACCTCTGTGAGCATCACCTAGATGCAATGAGTGCTAAGTGGGCCATTCATTATAATGAGAGATGGGTTCTTGTGAACTCAACCCTCTTTCAATCCATGTTAGCCTTGGGACTGTATAGGAAGTTGGAAGTCATACCAAGTACGGGATCAATAAGTTTGTATAAAAAATCTAAAAAATAGAGAACAGTGTGAATAATTCTTATTAGATCTTCTCCAAAAGTTCATCAACAACCTCCATTCGAGCCTCTTAAGGACTTACATAGTGTTTTACACCCTTCTCTAACTGATCCATACCCTCAACTAACTAAAAACCAACTTTCAAAACAAGTAACCGTTGCATTTCAAATTTGTGGCTTTAAGCAACTTACAAATTTGCAACTTTAAACTCCTCCAACCTAAGGGATCGATTTGGTGGAACATAGCTCAGAGAGATTCCACATGTTTCAGTGCAAAAGAGGACCATTCCTAGTGTAAAAATACCTATTTGGATGTTTTGGAATAGTCCACTTGGTCACACAAGTTGCAGAACAAAAGTTGCACCACTTTGCACTGCTTGCATTTGATGCTTTTTCCATCAAGTGAAAATTTGCCACCATAGGAAAACCACTCCAAGATAGCTAGAACCGAGAGAGGTTTTTGTAGAGGGGCTCAATGCAATTCTATAGAATCAGATGATAAGTTTCTAAGCTTCACAATATCCGAGTAATAGCATGCTGAAGTTTGCAGCCATTTTGCACTTTGGACCCTTAAGGGATTGATCCAGTGGAACGTAGCTCAGAGCGACTCCACGTGCTTCGATGAAAAAGAAGACAATTCCTAGCATGAACATACCTATTCGGATGCATTGGAGCGGTTAGTTTGGTCATATGAGTTGTAGAGCGAAAGTTGCACCACTTTGCAACTTTGCACAACTTGAATTTGACACTTTTTCCATCAAGTGAAAATCCGCCGCCATGAGAAAACGACTCCAAGATAGCCAAAACCGAGAGAGGATTTTCTAAAGGGGCCCAATTTGATCCTGTATGATCATATGAGAAATTTTTATGTGTCACGGTATTCAAGTAATAGCATGCTAAAGTTTGCAGCCATTTTGCACTTAAGATCCTTAAGGGATAGATCCAGTGGAACATAGCTCAGAGTGATTCCACGTGTTTCGATGTGAAAGAGGACCATGCATAGCATAAAAATACCTATTTGGACATGTTGGAATAGTCCACTTGGTCACACAAGATTCAAAATGAAAGTTGCACCACTTTGCAACTTTGCACTGCTTGCATTTGATGCTTTTTCCATCAAGTGAAAATCTGCCACCACGGGAAAACCACTCCAGGATAGCCAAAATCGAGAGAGGTTTTTGTAGAGGGGCTAAATTTGATCCTATAGGAGTAGACAATAATTTTGTAAGTATCAGGGTGTCCAAGTAATAGCATGCTGAAGTTTGCAGCCATTTTGCACTTTGGACCCTTAAGGGATTGATCCGGTGGAACGTAGCTTAGAGCGATTCCACATGTTTCGGTGTGAAAGAAGACCATTCGTAGCATAAACATACCTATTTGGATGCATTGGAGTGGTTAGTTTGGTCATACGAGTTGCAGAGCAAAAGTTGCACCACTTTGCAACTTTGCACAACTTGAATTTGACATTTTTTCCATCAAGTGAAAATCCGTCGCCACGAGAAAACCACTCTGAGATAGCCAAAAATGAGAGAGGTTTTTCTAGAAGGGTCCAACATGATCCTATAGGATCAGATGTGAATTTTCTAAGTGTCATGATATCCAAGTAATAGCATACTGAAGTTTGCAGCCATTTTGCACTTTGGACTCTTAAGGGATCGATCCGGTGGAACATAGCTCAGAGTGATTCCAGGTGTTTTAGTGAAAAAGAGGACCATGCCTAGCATAAAAATACCTATTTGGATGTGTTGGAATAGTCCGCTTGGTCACACAAGTTGCAGAACGAAAGTTGCACCACTTTGCAACTTTGCACTGCTTGCATTTGATGCTTTTTCCATCAAGTGAAAATTTTTCACCACGGGAAAACCATTCCGAGATAGCCAAAACTGAGAGATCTTTTTGTAGAGGGGATCAACACAATCCTATAGGATCAGATGAGAATTTTCTAAGCACCATGGTATCCGAGTAATAGCATGCTGAATTTTTCAGTCATTTTGCACTTTGGACCCTTAAGGGATCGATCTGGTGCAATATAGCTTGGAGCGATTCCACGTGTTTCAGTGCAAAAAAAGACCATTCCTAGCATAAAAATACCTATTAGGACATGTTGGATCAGTTATTTTGGTCACATGAGTTTCAAAGCAAAGGTTGCACCACTTTGCAACTTTGCACAACTTGAATTTGACACTTTTCCCATCAAGTGAAAATCCGTTGCCATGAGGAAACCACTCTGAGATAGCCAAAACCGAGAGAGGTTTTTCTAGAGGGGCCCAACACGATCCTATAGGATGAGATGAGAAGTTTCTAAGTGTCACGGTATCCAATTAATAGCATGCTGAATTTTGCAGCCATTTTGCACTTTGGACCCTTAAGGGATCGATCTGGTGGAACATAGCTCGAAGCGATTCCACATGTTTCGGTGTGAAAGAGGACCATTCCTAGTGTAAGCATACCTATTCGGATGTGTTGGAACAGTTTTCTTGGTCACAAAAGTTGCATAAAAAAAGTTGCAAATTGTTTACATGACCTTTATATGACCTTTTTCACATTGTTTACTTAGTAGTTTACTTACAAATATGCAATGTAAACGAGAAAAAGAAAGATCATCCAAAATGGAAATGAAATAAAAATAGATGGAAGGAACTTACAAATGTTGCATGGAGGCATCAAAATAAGGATGTTGCATTGCTTTTCTGGCTGACATTCTCTTGGATGGCTCATATATCTGCATTTTTTGCAAGGGAACACCAATCATTGTAAAAGAAGATGATAGCATTGGCATCAAACAAATTAACGTGCATTAAAAGTATAAATTAATAATAACCAATGTGCATATACTTATAGATTAATCCAACAAACCATCCGGGTCTGCTCTACTCTTTATTGTGTCAAGTATTGCCTCATGGTCAAACTCACAGACCTTCCACAAGGTCTTGTTCAAAGGTCTACCCCCATATTTGGTTAAATGAACATTGGATGCCACGACAAGGTTCGAGTAATGAAGAATCTTACGATGCATGTCAAAGTCTTGAAATAGCCAATGTTTAACACTTGAATGTGGGTACCTTCTAAGCCATGTTCCAGTAACCACAACTAAGCCTGTAGGGTATTCGATGTTTTCTCCATATATATTGGGGCGTCCAATCTATTTTTGGCCTCAACACAACAACACAAGTAATAGTATGTTCCCTCTTCATTGTCTTCATCTGCAATAATTGCATAAACATGCCCTGCATTGATATGTGCATAAAATCTCTTGAAATTTGTCAACATTACGAATATAGTACAAAGTAAGATAACGATATGGAATTTCAACAAGTAAGCAAGTAGATATATCACCTGGTTGAACTAGATCTGATACGTGGTCAAAGTCGACCAATGATTCCATCTGTGTCAGTTCCAATGCCATTGGAGGGAAATATGTGTGAAGTGGGCTAAGATAACTTGTGAACCATTTGTCAACCCACTCCCCTGACTCACAATCATTCCAGGCTTGCATTGTACATGAAGAACAAAAGCATGCCATCTTTCGTGTACCGATACTCCATGAACTTGCATTTGAGCTAAGGAAAAAGTGTACCTCACTTGATCTTGTTAGTGTACAATAGTCTTCATATGGTGCAATGTTAGTATTATCCATCAATCAAAAAAATCTATGAATTGAAGACATAACTTCATTACCTGGACCCCTCAAAGCATTACACCACTCAACGATTGATTTTGCATCTGCCAACTTTGTAGTGTCTTTATATTTTAACTCTTCTCATGCTAATGCTATTTTAATGCATGCTCTTACACCATCATGCTCCCCCTTTCCATGTTTGGCCTCACAAAATTTCCACATATGTTGAACACATGTAATGGCATGCATCCTGCACAACTAGTAGAACATGCATGAGTTCTTGAATTGTATTGCATAGCTATCAAACCATATTATATGTTGATCGTATTTTATGCCCCTCTAAGCCAAACCACTATAGAACATCTAGAAGCAACCTTGCACGAACTCTAGAGAATGCGTTCGATCATCACTAATGTAAAAGTGGTACTCCCTCAATACCTTACTTTTCCCATCTGTACTATCAGATGCATGAATGAATACTATGTGCACAAATATCAAAACTTGTGTGGAGTTGTAATACTATGATTGCACCTCATGTTGTGGCTATAGATTGTAGTTCTCTGCAAAGTCAACCACAGATACTATGCTTCCAACTGGAAAGGTGTCCTTGCATAGCTTGAATTGTGTGTCCAACCATTGGACTCTATGAGTATGCATTGCATACTCAGACAATATATTGTCATGAAATGTGGTCATAAATTGGTACACTGGAATCTTCTCAATAACCAAATCACGCCTTTTTGCTTGAGACCCATATTTTGTAGCATATGCCACTATTTTGTACTTCCCGAACTCTACTAGTTTTTGTCCCACCTCATTTGTGCTTTCCATATGTTGACATAATGGCATACATTGGAAGCCACTACAACGATCACATGAACCATCCAATCATGTTGTCCTATAGAATATTTGGCCATCCTCTATTTCACATAATTTTTTTGATAAGAACTCTCTTGAAGATTTTGGTGGGGCTTCTATGCCACAATCCTGCAAAACATTGTTAGTATGCAAATCTAAACATATAGAATGATAAACATCATAATGGTTAGAAAATTCAATATGTAGTCTACAACAACAAGTAGTGCGTGTGTGATTTATCTTGACATAAAAAGGTTTAAGCATTTCAAAAAATATTTGAGAAATACTAATTTGAGGATAATCATTTTCAAATTTTTGAAAAAATTGGGTTTGAGTCATATCAAAAAAATGCTTTGGATGTGGCTCATGATTCCGACTACTAATTCTCCTTCTTACCACATCCATTTGATTTAGAGATGTCCTTGTGTTATTCTTCCAATACTCTTCAATAGTGTTCTCAAGGCTTCGACAACTTCTTTATATTTTTGTGACAGTCTCCCTGAGAACTCCCATAATTCATTTGAATCATTGCCCTCATTTCTTTGTTGCCTTTGAATGGCTCTTGATAATTTTTTTCTACTAATTCCTGTTTTTTCACTAGTCTTTTTAATTAGACGAGCTCTCTTTGTTTGACAGCTTACCAAAGGTGATGTAATGACACGTCGGGTGACATTACTATCCTTTGAGTGTGAGGTCTTATCCACACTCTCATAAGCATCCATTATATTCTTCACAATAGTGTCTTCACTCGATGCATTTGATGTTCTCAACCCAAGAGTCTTCATGATGTTCCTATACTTTACACCCCGCATCATTTCAAAAAATAGTTGACATCTTATAGTCTCATTTAGCCTTTCAAAGAATCGTTCCAAAATCTTATCAGCATATCTTCTACAAGTGCATGTTGAAATCTTACCTTCCATGTGCTGCAAAATCTCATCATCAATATTAATCAAATACTTTGGCTTTCTACGCAAAATTCTAGGTGGTTTTCTCCTAGGTACATACATCTCAACATTAGGAATTTCATCAATATTTAATTGAGGTGGGATAGATTGCATACCTTTGATTGAGGGTGGAGAAGAATACATACCTTGATGTTCACATGGGGATGATGGCATACCTTCTTCATCAATTACGGGTGATGATGTACTCTCAACTTGAGATGTGTTGGATGGTGTCCAACAATATTCACTTGAGGTACATGGTGTCCCTCCATATCTTATATTAGATGGTGTCCCTCCATATTTGCTTGTGCATAATGGTGTCCCTTCATATTCACTTGTCGTAGAGGGTGTGTCTCCAACTACGGTATCTGAATCTGGCTTATGACGATGCTTTCGCATTTGTGCCTGTTGTGTTGTCAATTCTCATTCTCTCTTTGACGGTTGAGGTTTCTCTACAGTCGGGTTGTTTTCATCAATCATTTCCAATTTCTTATTTTCACAATATGCCACCACCCGAACTCTCTCCTTTTCTTTCAAGGTTTTGTTCTCTTCGTCAGTTAGTTTCCTCTTTGTCTTTTTCTTCGGCATGGTGGATAATTTTATCTGTACCATGGTAATGAGATGGATATTAGTTCCTAAAAAATGTATCCATTCAAGTTAATTGAAAAATATGTCATTCAAGGCTTCATTTAAATAATACTTAGAATCATCGTGTACAAAAGTTAACCTAACATAGACATTTATGTGTACAAACTATGGAAGCACTAGGCTGGCTAGAGCACATATCTATGTGAAAGTGAATAACCATGATGGTGATTCTAAAAACTAATGAGTGTAATGGCATTGTGAGTGTTTGATAAGTTTGTGGTGTAGGAGCACCTTGACTATCTATGCTTCCATTTTGAAATTTGATTCAATTTTGGGTATCTCCATGTTGTAAGAGCGTCATTAAAGATATTTTCCATGTACCAGTTATATGCTTTCAAAGGTGGTTGATTTTTAGTTATAAGAATTGGGGGGATTTGGTTTTCATTGAAAAAAAACCTCCATTGGCTTGAAGGGAGGATTTTTGTTCATTTTGAAATCTATTTTTATGATTAAAAAATGCTATTTTCTAGAAATTCACTAGTTTTTTTGCACTTTCCTGCACTTGTACAGATCTGTATAGCCTCCCCTTGATAAAAAACTAATATAATATTCTAGAAAAATGTCTTAACTCTCTAATGCATCAGTTTTGAGGGCTTAACAATATGTTTGAAGGGACCAATTGACAATATTCTGAAATTGCTCATTTCAAGCCAGTCAAGGGTTTGCGTAAGATTTAATAATCAAATGACCATCCCACCTACTATTATGACTTTTTTCTCAGTGGTATGGCATGTAAATTTTTATATTAGGGTCTTTTATTGTTTAACATGCCTTGGAATGAAACTAATGACAATAGGATGGGGTTCTTAGGCTGAAACGAGCACTTTTCCATGAGAATTTGAGGAACCAAGGAGTGATTTTCAAAAAGTTTTGAAGGAGTGGTCTATGTAATGAACTTTTGACCTTGTGCAGGGTATTTTGAAGATTTTTGATGCTTTGGAATGGTCTAGGAAGGCCCGAGTATAGGAGTTTCTATAAACCCTCCCTCTTTGCATTGAAAAATGGGGGTTTTTGTATTGGAAGCCTAGTTGAGTAGGTAAGGTCCTAAGACCTAGAAAATATCTTGTTTTGAGACCTAATTAAAGATTTTTTTGGGTTTGGAAGTCTAGTGTGAGGATCTAAGGGTAGTTCCTTTGTAAAATTGGCCTACTTGGAGGCTTAAAACAGTGAAAAGGTTAGTTTTCTTAAAGTTGTCCCAAAGGAGTCATGTGATGGATTAAGGTATGTATTGCATCTCTAAAATGGGTGCTAGAATCATTCTTTTATTTTCCTAGTGTTTTACAAATTTTTGGAGTTAAGGGCCCAAAACTGGTTTTGCACAGTAACTAGATTCCAAGGGTGAAATGTGGGAAATAGTGTTTCTGTTTGTTTTCCAACTTGGAGGAGTGTTGGGATTGGTCCATAAGGAATTTTTAATATTTTTAGATTCATCTTTAAGGCAAGTTGACATCTTGAATGGTTTTGGGTCCTCTAACTCTGCATCAAAAATGAGTATCACAATTTGAAGTGTGTGCATGGTTTGGGAGATACATGTGACAGTTTGTAGATGCTTGGCTACTAGTAATGTGGACAATGAACAAAGGAACTAATTTTGTGTGTAAGTGAAAACCTCTGAAAGGTTTCATTTTTTTTGTACTAACTCAAACAAAGATTTCTTAAGCAAATAATGGTTTAGTTGTGCCTTAAGAATTATAGTTTGTGTTTGTAAACAATGGTGGCATTATGGAAGATTTAAGACAACTTGTGAATGACAAAATCATTGGTTAATGTTTTGAGGAACCTAGTTGATTCTAATCCATTATTTTAAATATTTTCAAGGTGTTTTGAAGGTCCTTAAGGAATTGAGAACTCTTAATGCTAATTTGAGTATATGAATCAAATGTTTTGTGAAGGGAAATATAGTTGAATAAGTGTTTCAAGAAAGGTGTTGATTTATTCCTTTGTACTGCATCCGATTGTGCAGAGGTATTGGAAGGTGTTCGGACCCTTCGGAGGAATGGGAGAGGCTTGGAGTTGTCTTGAAGGATGAATTTTGGTGAGATATTTGGAATGTGTATTTGGTTTATTTTAATCAATAACATGTTGATTATAGTGACTTGGATGTCTGGATAAAAGTTGGTAGTTACCTTCCACATGATTTGTTGTTATTTTTCCATGTAAGTTGCAACATTGAGTTCTTGAATTAGTGTGTCATGAACGAATCGAATGGTTTTGAGTTTCTAATCAGCTTTATGCTATGTTACAATCAATTTTATGATGGTTAATCTACTTTTTTGAGGCTGACAAAGAGTTGGAACCAAGCTCTAATGTTTTGATGAAAAGATGATTGAGTTTGTTTGTTGATCTTCTTCAATTTAAGTTAGGGTCAGAAGTATCCTTGATGATTTTTGGATCCTCGTAGATGCTCTGCGTCAAGTTTAAAATGGTAATTGGCAAGTGTATATAATTGTGTATATAATGGTAATTTAAAATGTGCATTGACAATGTAAGGTTATAATGACAAAAAAAAATGAAAGCAAGCCATAATAGAATGAAAGAAAATGTTTAAAGACTTCACATACCTAGAAATCCAAACTTGAAAATGGAGGAGTTCAACCCAATTATGTAGCCTTAGCTTCTTCTTTCTTAAAACTCCACAACAATTTGACTTGTTCAAAAGCTTGTTCCCCTCCAAACTTCAATTGTATATTAGTTTTCAATGGAATTCAAACTTCAATTGATAATATATGTCTTTCAATGTGGAAACTCTGCTATTTCATGCAAAGGTGGTAGAAATATCATGGAAAAGGTGATGGAATGTCAAAAACATGCTTGGACACTTTATAACATCATCAAAAAGCTACTTTTTGTTGGAGCATGTGTAGAACCAGGGGAATATGCAGACTATGGGCCTTGAAATCATGGGTATATAGAGTTTTTTACAATTTTTAGTGGAATAAAACACACGCTCACATTATAACACGAGCGTGTTATGTGAAATATGGTTTCCTTAATATATTTATTTTCTCCCTCTTTGTCTATACCCTCTATCCTAATTCTATATCTGTCCCCTACACCCTTATAGTAGAGGAGATAGAGGTGAGTGTGTGTGTGTGTGTGAGAGAGAGAGAGAGAGGTAGAGGGAGAGCAGGAGAGAAAGAGGGAGAGAGAGGGAGGGATAGGGAGGGAGGAAGGGAGGGAGAGGGAGTGGAGAGAAAGAGGGGAGAGAGGGAGGGAGA
>CM021108.1:321420983-321436887 GCA_007115665.2 Sequoiadendron giganteum
TTTTCAAAAACACAGTCTTAGTAGAATAGTGATATCTCCCTCGTTTCTCAACAAAATTCAAAAATTCAAAATGATCTGGAAAGTAGATTTTGAGGGTTAAAAACCCTTTTGAGAAAATGGCATGATTTACATCAGGTAAAGAGCAACACATGATAGAAAATGACTAAGATAAAAGTGGCATGATGAAGGACATCAACTTCAGTTTTTTAAGAGTTTTGTAAATGACCCCTCAAAAATAGGATCTTGGATCGACATTCTTAGTGAATTGGTTGGATAGATATGGAATATGAATTCTATAAATACAATGTAATCATTTGAAAAAAGGGGGGGAATTAGAAATACTTGTTCTCGCCTGAGGAAATATGATAGTTTCTAGTTTCATTCCAAACAATTTATTTCCTAAAAACTTAGAGTAAATTTGAATTTAAAAAAGATTTTCATTTCCATCAAGTGTGAAGTAGTTTATCCTTTTCAATTCTTGCAATTGTTCCTTAGACTAGTTCCTTTTCATTCAACTTTCCTTTCATGCAAATAGGATTTATTTCTGCAAGTAGAATAGACTGTCAAGCAAGTTTTATGCTTTCTCTCTTGCATACAGCCATGGACACCCCCTTGGATTGATAAATTGAATGAAGAGGATTACAAAAAACCCATCATTTTTTAAAAATCATGGGTGAGGCCATTGATGTCACAACTTGCATCATTTAATTCTTTATTTATCGAATCGGGTGTGTCTCAAAGCAATATACGATAAGGGTGATTCTACAAATTGGGGGTTTTTTGTTGTAAACAACGACTTTGAGAGCTCTCAGGAGCTCTTAGGAGTGCTTCGAGAGCGGAACATGGTAACTGATCTCTAAGGATGAATCTAACTTACTAGTTAACTAATGCCTATTTAAATTGATTATAATCCTAATGACTAACCTTAGATGTTACCTGACTTGATTGCAACTTGTTCATTGGGATTTTTATAAGGTAAATTAAACTAGTTCTAAGTCTAAATACAAAATTTAAAGTTGCTAAAAAAGGAATCTATTTACATTTGCAGATAATAAACTTAATTTTAGGAAAATAATGAAGCTAATTATGTTGCATAAATTCAAACACTAATTCTAAGAAATGACAACACTAAATCCCAAGAACACATTCCAACTTAGCTTTGGCTCTATCCTTACATTAATCATGATTATCAATTATGTTATAACTATGTGCATCTATAAATGAATACTTAATGAAATATGAAATGATTAATCTGATTCTATTCTACAGTGAAATGACTTTAACCAATTGAAATCATAATAAGTTAACCTAAGTAAATACAATTGTCGAATAGTGATAAATAAGAATTAAACTACTAACCTCAAACCAATTATAATAAAACATAATTGAATGAACCAAATGAAAATGACATTGGATCACCTCCTTTGGTTGAGCGGGCCCTACTCTTCCTCTAGTGGGATCACAACACAATAATTTAGATCAACTTTCTATTTTCATTTGAATTGGCCAAAATTGGTGGGTAAAACAAAAGTACTTGAGTACCAAATAGTTACAATTTCTAGAAAAATATCGACTAACTCAAAACAAACCTAAGGACATATATTTATAGGAATATCCCTTATTTAATTCAAACTACTGGTGCTAGCCACCAATTACAGAGACAAATGAAACTCTATTTGAAAACTATCTAGAGAATCTCGCATTATTCCAGCTATACCAGTAGTTCCAAAATCAGTAGAGAGAGCCAATCTAGAATTATAGCAGTTCAGGAGCCTTTAGGAGCATGATTATAGCAATGATGTTAAACAAAGAGTCTAATAGATACAACTCGATAGTCAACATTGAAGTTCCTGCATGAAATCCTCAAAGATATATTGTATTTATGATAACAGATGTTTCAATTTGCATAGCGATACCATTATTAACACAACTAAAAGAGGCACATATAATGTAAAACAACACATCTAATATATCCTTCAATTAGTCATATACAATATAAAACAAGTAAATATTAAACATATTATCTACCACCATAGTACTTAAATAATATTATAATAAAGTCTTTTGAGCATATAAAAAGGTTAATAAAAACAGTATTCTTGAGCACTCACCAACTAACTATTGAATGGAAACTAATGCAATGCAAATGTATTGAAAAGACTATGTAAAATGACCTAAAATGTATGAAAATTATAAGAAAACTTAATAGAACAAAAGTGGTACACCTGGAAACTTAAGTGTGATGTTGAGGAGCTCTGGAATCTTCCAGAATCTATTGTTGAAGGTCATTGGGACACTTACACCAAGCTGGGCGACTTAGTTATGCTTCAAGGAAGCTTTGCTAGAATAGGTTTCGAGGAAAAGTGTGTCCAGAACTAAAAACATTACTTTTCAGGCCTAGTAGTGGGACTAATTTTCCAATGATGGCAACTTATTCCACCCATGGCTTTCGAGAATCTCGAGACTAGAATATGTAGCTATCAACTTGTACTCCTATTTTTGATAGAGATCCAGATCCAAATCTTCATGTGTTGACCCGTAGGTTGTCTTCAAGCTCCTTTCAGGGTTTGTTGACTTGGAATGATGTTGTCGGAAAGATGACACCTTTTAGCACCTTATTCTTTGACTAATCTACATACAAACTTGCAAAACACACATGCAAAGAGGGGAAAAAGGTTAGGGTTAGAGAATAAGGGTTTGGCTTAGTCAAACCCCATTTTGGTAATCAAACCCTAGATAATGAAATGAAATGTAAAGAGAAAGATGATTGAATAAAATGCAATGAGAACAACTCACCAAACCCTTGAGATGGAAATTTCTAAAGATATGCAGGTGATCAACTCCAATGGATTGTGCTTGAAGTTCTTAGAGTGCTTGATGCTTGCTTGAGAAGATAGATTGCTTGAGTTGGAAGATATAGAAGATGAAAATGAGGGGAAAAACCCTTTATTTATATATGTTGTGCCCTAATTTACCAAAAATAACACATCATAGCCTAACCTTGGGGTTTAGGAGACAATATCCCACCAGAATTTTGGATTAAATTTGATTTTTATGCCAAATGGGACTAAGTCGCCCAAGGTGGCGACTTAGGCCACTTGGGCAGTTTTAAGTGGATGATGAGAATTGAAGTGTGATTAATATTTTTTAATGGGATTGTCTTCTAAAACACACTTAAGTAGGACCTATAAGTGCATTAAGGGGTCGTTTTAACATAAGAAAGGGTCAAATTATTGATGACAAACCTAGGAAAGTGTGAGAATTTGTTACAACTCTTACAACATTTTGAAATAAGACTTGGTAAGGGGCAAAAAGAAGTTGTTTAGGTGAATTATGATGGAAAGGTCCTAGAAAAGTTGTAAAATGTATTACAACACTTTGCAACACCTTTGCAAGACATCTTTAGGTTTTTATTGATTTTCCAACATTCAAGGTCTAATGTTAATGTGTTGGCCACATTACAACATTAAATCTAGGAAAAATCAGGCCAAAATCCATAGGAAAGGCACAAATGAGTGTGAAAATGGCTACATTTTTCTACATTACATTTAGCCTCCAATTTAGTGAGAGGATGAACTTGTTTCAGACTCGTACTAAAGTAGCCAAGACATACATATCGAGAGGGACACAAATGTACTCATGTTGGTAAGATGAGACAACAATCATCAAGAGGGATGATCAAGTCCCCAGGGTCTAGGTCCCATGGAAAACCGAACAAAATCACAAACGGTCACACAAGAAAGTGATGTGAAAGAGTGAAAAGAAAGGTAATGTTGGATCAAGCTTTGACCATTTGTTCAACTAGTTGTGGATCAAATCTAAGTTGTTTGTTTGGAAGGAAGTATACTCACTCTAAGGTGATGGAACTCATGGCTATCCACCTGGTGAGAAGGCCCAAAAGGTGAGAAACATACACTCATTGCTATATGAACTCACACACACAGAGGTGGCTATGGGGAAAGTCATGTCATTGGTTGGGCTTCCCGCTTAACCATACCAAAGTTATACCTCTTGATAACTTTGATAAGGTGCCACAAAAGACAAGGTTTTCAAGCATCATGAGATAAGCAAAGCTTCGTATGCTTGGAGCTTAGAACATGTGAAAGATAGCAGCACAAGCATGCAAGGTGGCCATATATGCAAAATGCAAGGTTGCCCCCAAATTAAAAACACCAAAACACATAAGAAATTTATGGATTTGGGATCAGTGTGTTCTTTGCTACAATGTTTGTTTAGAGAGCTCAGAACTATCATCATTCCCCCAAATACATAGAACTGGAAGAAGAACACAAAAAGAGCAAAAACAAAGAAAAAGAAAGAGTCATTTTGAGTCAACATGGAAGAGACATAGGGTGTCTTGAAGCCTTGCATCATCCCCAAAAGGACAAAAAAATAAAAAGAAAAAGAAAAAGACAAAGAGCCTTTTTGGGTCAACATGAAAGGGACATTGTTGTCTCAATGCCTTGCATCATCTCCGAAAGGAAGGCGAAAGTGAAAGGAAAAGAAAAGGAAAAAGAGAATTGTGGGTCAACATGAAAGGGAAATTGCTATCTCAATACCTTGCATCATCCCCAAAAGGAAGGTGAAAGAAAAATAAAAATAAAAGGGGAAAGAGCCTTTTGGGTCAACATGAAAGAGACATTGTTGTCTTAATGCCTTGCATCATCCTCAAAAGGACAAAAAAAGCAAAAGAAAAATAAAAGGGGCCTTTTGGGTCAACATGAAAGGGACATTGTTGTCTCAATGCCTTGCATCATCCCCAAAAGGAAGGCAAAAGAAAAAGAAAAAGAAAAGGGGAAAGAGCCTTTTGGGTTAACATGAAAGGCACAGTATTGTCTCAATGCCTTGCATCATCCCCAAAAGGAAGGCAAAAGAAAAAGAAAAAGAAAGGGGAAAGAGCCTTTTGGGTCAACATGAAAGGGACATTGTTATCTCAATGCCTTGCATCATCCCCAAAAGGAAGGCGAAAAAGAAAAAGTGAAAAGTGAAAGAAACGCACAATATATAGAAGAATGAAGGTACAAATAGAAGAATGCCACAAAGAGAGAAAACAACAAACAAAATATGATGGGGAAAACACGCTACATACAAAAGAATAAAAGGAAAAGAAAAAGACTAGTAAGGTAAATGCAAGTCAACCGTTTAACAATTCATCTGCCTCCCAATCTCAGTTGGTATAAGTGGGAGAGTATGTGAAGGATCATCATGCAAAAAACAGGTGCTTAAGTGGCAATAAAAAATCAGAAAATCAGAGTTAGGCAACTTGATGTAAAATATTGAATAATTTATCTATATTATTTCAAAAATATGTAAGAATAGAATATGTAGCAAATTGAATGTAGTTTCTAACTACTAGGTTTATTTAAAAAAAATAAAAATCTATTTGGTGAAAATTTTAAATTTCAATGCAATAGTACTTAAATTTTAGGTAAAAAATAAGAAGTATGTGTCTGTCTAACCACCTTAACCACAGTAAAATGATAATATTTTTTTATAATATTTTAGATATAAGTAGAGGACTCATATATCGATGTGATGCATATTTTTTTATAAAATTTTCAAAGTAAATAATTAATTATGAATTTTTTATTACAACTTTTAAAAAATATATAAACTCATATGTCTGACCACCTTAACTTGGTCAAAACTTCATGAAATTCATTTTTTTTCTTTTTTAATCTTATAGTCTGTGAAGCATAGAATGTGATGCATGTTTCAGTTTCAAAAAATGTGATACTGTTTGAAAGCTATAGATGTTTTTCAATCACCCTATCAATCATGACTTTAGTCATAATTCAAATAGAAAATGAATAATAATTATTTATTAAATTCAAAGTAAAGCATAATTTATATTGGTGGAAAGCTAAGAATCCCATTTAAAAACCCTTTTCGTTTCATCAATTTTGGGTAAAAAAAAAGTCGTCAACCACATGGGCCATCATATCACTTACATATCACCACTTTTTTGGCTCATCATGATCTTGCACATAATCAGGAGGTGAATAACACAACTAAGAGACAAAGACAAATGCATTACTAGGGCAGGGTTAGCAATGTATTGCCCCCACTAAGTGCAAGGAAAGAATGAGCTGAGTTGGGTGATGGGAAGTATCATTTAATAGTGAGAAGAGAATGTTCTACAACTATTACAAGATAAGGTATGTGATAGTAGTTTATGGGTTGAGGGGATAGCAATTATTGCCATAAAATTGATATTTGCTTAGTATTTCTTGCAAGTGATGACACTCATTGCTTCTATGTCCAAGAACACAAGGATATGCATGATGTGAAATAGTAGCATCTTTAGGACATATCACCAACCTATTCCTAGGCGGTAATATAATGAGTTCTTTATTTAGGAGTATTTTCAATTTCCTCTCACATTTAGGTGGTGGACGAAGAGGAAATTTGAGTTTATGTAATTTGTAAGGCCTCTTGCATCTACTAAATTTTCCATCTTCATGAGAGGAGATTAGGGCAGGAGGTCTTGATATGATCTTAGTGTTTTCCTTGTTATCATTATGAGATGGTGAGTGTTCTTTAGGAAGAAGAACATCCAGATCAGGAGGGAAATCAAAGATCACTATGGCATCATCACAAAGTTGGAGATATTCTTGAGGAAGCATGCGGTTATGAGGGGGATCTTGATAGCCTATGCCTTTGGTAGTTTCATCAGGTGATAGTTGTTCATTAAATTGATATATTTCATGTTTTGTTGTCATGTTACCTCCTTGTTTTCTCAAAATGGTAAGACCTTTTCCATAGGTTTGTTGAAGGTTGATTAGAGTATTTGTCACTTGGTTATTATAAAATGGTTGATTAGTTACATAGTTAGAAGAACTAGGTTCACCTTTTGTAGGGAACTTAGGTTCTTTGTATGTTTCAGGATGTAGGTAACCAAATGTCTCAAGAGGTGATATGGTAGGAAGCTCTCGTTGTTTCATGGATTGGTAAAAGGATGCATTTTCTCTAAGGTTGTAAAGGAAATAATTGGGAAACCTATTCATGCTAGCATCATCTTCTCCCATGATGTCAAAATCATGAGGAGGAAATGCAATATGAGTTGATTAAGCAGGAGTGGGTTCAAGGTCATTAGGATCAGTTCCAAAGGCACAACTTGACATGTCAACTAAGGATTTCAAAGACATCCAAAACTTTTTGAAAGACATATCCATAATGAAAGCAAACTAAATGCAAGAAATCGAATACAATAGAAAATCTAGAAACATAAATATAAATGCAATAATAGAAAATAGAGGTGAAAACAATTTTCTAGAAATGATAGAAATTACAATGCAGAATGTGCAGGTGGACTAAGTCACCTAGTGTGGTGAATTAGTTCCAACAATGATTTTTTTAGCAATTTTCAAAAAAATTGAATATTTTTTTTATGATTTTTAAGCTTTTCAAATGCAACTATATTATGAAAATGAATTTTTTTTGTACTTTTCAATGAAAATACAATGCAAGAATGTAAGCTATATGAACTATTCACTAATGCAATTTTTTGTAAAAACCGTAGAATGCAAACAATGAAAACCCTAATGCAATGTGAATGCAAGCTTTTCCAGGATGGAAATGCACTTAAAATTAGAACTTAAAATATGTTCTAAGGACGGGTTCACCAAAATGAACTATAAATTTTGGGGGAAAGTGTATTCCCTAGCACTTCTAGGGTTTTCACCTAAAAGGAGAGAGTTCTTTCACACCCAAGATCTAGGGGGTTCATTCAAAATTAAGTGTTAAATGGGTGATGTGTGTGATTTTGAATGTGTCTAAATGCTACAAACTAATGAAATGGAATAACTATTGAATGGAAACTAATATAATGCAAATGTATTGAAAAGACTATGTAAAATGACCTAAAATGTATGCAAATTATAACAGAACTTAATAGAAAAAAAGTGGTGCACCTGGAAACTGAAGTGTGATGTTGAGGAGCTTTGGAATCTTCCAAAATCTACTATTTAAGGCCACTGGCACACTTACGCCAAGCTGGGTGACTTAGTCCTGCTTTGGGGATACTTTGTTGGAACAGGTTTTGGGGAAAAGGGTGTCCAAAACTATAGAGATTACTTTCCAGGCCAAGAAATGGGACTAATTCACCAATTATGGTGACTTAGTCCACCTATGACTTTCGGGAATCTCAAGACTAGAATCTATATCTATCAACTTGTACTCCTATTTCTGACAGAGATCTGGATACGAATATTCAGATGTTGACATGTAGGTTATCTTTACGCTCCTTTTAGGGTTTTTTGACTTGGAATGATGTTGATGAAAAGATTACACCTTTTAGCATCTTACTCTTTGACTAATCCAGGCATAGAAACCTAAAAAACACACATGCAAAGAGGGGAAAAAGTTTAGGGTTAGAGAATAGAGGTTTGCCTTAGTCAAACCCCATTTTGGTAATCAAACCCTAGATAATGAAATGAAATGTAAAGGGAAAGATTATTTTATAACATGCAAATACAACAACTCACCAAACACTTGAGATGGAAAATTTTGAAGATATGCAAGTGATCAACTCCAATGGATTGTGCTTGAAGTGCTTAGAGTGCTTGAATGCTTGATGCTTTCTTGAGAAGATAGATTACTTGAGTTGGAAGATGAGAAGATGAAAATGAGGGTAGACACTCTTTATTTATACATGGTGTGCCCTAATTTCTAGAAAATAACACATCATGAGCTGACCTTAGGGTTTAGGAGACAATATCCCACCAAAATTTTGGATTACATTTGATTTTTATGCTAAATGGGACTAAGTCGCCCAAGGTGGTGACTTAGTCCACTTGGGAAATTTTAAGTGGATGTCGAGAATTAAAGTGATTAATTTTATTTAATGTGATTGTCTTCTGAAACACACTTAAGTAGGACCTATAAGTGCATTAAGGGGTCATTTTAACATAAGAAAGGGTCAAATTATTGATGACAAGCCTAGGAAAGTGTGAGAGTTTGTTACAACTCTTACAATACTTTGAAATAGGACTTGGTAAGGGGAAAAAGTAGGTTATTTAGGTGAATTATGATGGAAAGGTCCTAGAAAAGAGTGAAAATGTATTACAACACTCCACAACACCTTTTCAAGACATCTTTAGGTTTTTGTTGAGTTTCAAGCATTCAAGGCCTAATGTGAATGTGTTGGCCACATTACAACATTAAATCTAGGAAAAATCAAGCAAAAATCCATAGGAAAGGCCCAAATGAGTGTGAAAATGGCTACATTTTTCTACATTACACTTGCGATATGGTTATGGCTTCATATATCATTCGTAAGTGTCTTCCTTTATGCCTATGTTGGTTTGCCATAGGATCTTGATCCTGTGGGCTTGGCCATCCTCTTGGTCATTGTCATCCTATCTTACTAGCATTCGTACATGTGAACCCCTCTTGATTGCGTGGTTGGCTACTTTAGTGTAAGTTTGAAGCAAGTTCATCCTCTCATTAAAGTGGGGGTTAAATGTAATGTAGGAAAATGCATACCTTTGCATTTTCACACTTTTCTGGGTTCGCCTTATTTTATTTATCCCTATTTATGTCTTAATTGGTCCTATTTTGCATCCAAAATCCTAATAAACTATATCATTTTATGGATAATCTCGACAAAAATCAATGGATAAATGATAATTTAATGATTGTCTTACTGTTCTTGATTTTTGGGTCGGGACTAAGATGCCACCTAGGTTGTCTTTATCCCCAAAAGGTCTTGGGTCCTTGATTTCAAAGGAACATTAAATGGGCCCCTTTTTGGAGTCTACGCCCCAAGGTTTTAGTCTTAAAACTAAGACACCACCTAGGGCGTCTTAGTCCCCCTTAAGCTTTTTTTGAGATTTAATTTCAAATTCTGGCAAGGTTTAGCCTCCTTTATTTAATGAACTCATATGTTAGCTTAGTGTGGTGTAATTTTGGGATATTAAGCATGATAAGTATAAATACAAGGTTCATTCACTCATTTGCATATCCAAGAATCCAATTGTGAGAGCTTTCCTAATAGCATAATTAAGTTCACAAGAGCATTCAAGAGTAATTCTTCAAGCATTTGGAGCCATCATCAAGATTCAAGCATCATATAAAGGATATTCATGCATCATGTGTGTTTTTGAGCTAACATTTGTGATGTAGGGTTTTGATTCAAGCAAGCAATTCAAGCCCATATCTATCAAGAATTCATTGGATTCAAGATCTATATCCAAGCTAGCCATTTCACACAAGTTTGCAAATTTCATAGCAAGGGTTTGGTGAGTTGTAATATTGTATGTTGTTCATTCATTATTTCCCTCCATTTAATTTCATTTCAAGGTTTAATTACCAACAAGGGGTTTGACCAAGGAAAACCCCCATTTACTAACAATCAACAAGTTTTTCTTCTCTTTTGTGTTTGTGATTGCAGATTTAGGTTGAAGACTTGAAGATCATTTGAAGTGAAAAGTTGCAAAGTTGCATCACAAAGTTGTCATCTTCATGGAAACTCACCTATAGGCTAAATTCAGAAGATTCAAGACCTGACATCAGAGAAGAAGGAAGTGTAGAGACTGAGCCTTAGGACCACTTTCAAAGATTTCATAAATTCTAGATGGGATTAAGTCACCACCTAGGGCATATTTGTCCTTCCAAGGGTATTTTTTAGATATTCTTTCAGATTCAGTTCTAGCATCTAAAGATTTTGCATTTTCCCCATAAAACAACAATGAGACTAAGTCAATATTAAGAGCATCTTAGTCCTCCCTAGCACATTTTGATTGCTTCTTTGCATTTTCAGAATCCTCATCACATTTCCATACTTCCTACATACACATACCCTAACTTGCTACATTGCATTATTTCATCATTTATATCCTTCATTTAGCTTGCATTATTAGGTTTTGTGAGCTGGATGTTTACTTGTCTTTTCCAAGCTTTTCCTTGGTAGTGAACCCCTCAAAGCTTAAATAACCCCCTCCTAGGTCCTTTCCTATTGATAATTGACTCACCCTTTGGGTTAATAGTCAATCCAATTTGGGATCCTAGGACATTCTTGAACGACCATAGGAGAAAAGTGGTGTTCTATGACCTAGGCCATCCAATTCTCTAGACTTTACAACTTAATGCCTTACAAAAAAATAATAATGTAAGTGTCTTGATCCTTAACCAATAATTTTATGATTGTCAACTGTCACCCAACAATCCTTAATGATTCCTACTACATATATTTGATGGAGTCATTAAGAAAATCCATCCCTTTCTCCTATAAATGTATTGGGTAAACACATATCACAAAGTTCATTACAATAGAAAAAAATAATTGAAGTTAGATTCATGAATTTAGAGATAATATGCATTCATATTTATTGTAACAATTTAGTTATTTATTGATTCATATAATGTATAAACATGTGTTACCAATTTATTATTAGTGTAGAGTACTTTTCTTGGGTGGAAACCCAAGTATGATGCCTACCTTTCCTCCTATGCACCATTATGATGACATGTTTAACTTTAGAAGGATTTTACTGAGGTGTGTGGCATTTTAGAGGTCTTCAACCCATTTGATCAAGGTATAGTGATTCTAAAATATAAGAAAATTTGTAGCTGATTTCTAGAACCAATCCAAGAGAACCATGGAATCCACCACTTAGCCAATCTAGGAAAATTATGACATCCACCTATTAGAAAATCTAGAACTCAATATGACTAGATTGACCAATTGACATATGCACAAGCATGGATACATATAGACACAAAAATATCTCTAAACATATGAGTGATAATTAAATTCAACACAATTTGGGGGGTTACAACCACTCCAATGGGCCCTAACACATATTAACAAAGAAATACCTTGATCACAATGTAACACCTTGCTATACCAAATCAACACTATCCAACCTTAAACTAACACAACAATCATCCTAAGAACACCTTGATAATCAAGGAAACACCTCACTATGGAAATACATGCTATTCAACTTGTAATAGAGATATAAAATATCCCATCTTTACTAGGATGACCATTATTTGGATTTTTGATTCACCAAAATGACCACTATGTTACTTTATGCATGAATGGCCATAGAGCTATTGTCTCTATAAATTGGTGACTATACAAATCCATTGAGGCTTGAAGGATGATCAACAATTTAGTCCACAAAGTCTTCCTTATGGCTAGATCAAATGCATAAATTATACTACAATAGATCAAATACATACACAATGATCCCAACATAGACATGAAACCCATGAATTCACAAACATAGAATGAAATATTCACATAACAACCATATTGAGAACTCTAGCTTGAACATAGGGGAGAGGACCCAATAGTTGAGCACCCTAGCTTCATGCTTCTCAAAATCCTACGTGGAAATTTCAAATCACTCCCAAGTTTTTATAGCAGCTTACTTGGCAAGTCCCTTGCTTATAACTAAGGTTTTAGGGCCACATCATCAAATCTAATGCCACATGAGTACAATTTCTATCAAGGTGCCCAAAAAACGCCCAAATGAAAGTGAGACTGATAGTTGTGCACTGGGTAAGTGCAAAAATATGGTTCCCAAAAAGGGGACTTAAGTGGATAGCTTTTTTCTAAAATCAGGAAATACTGACCTTGGACGTGAAATTGAGGATACTTACAATCAAAATTTTGAGATGGAACAAAAAGAAGGATTCAACTCCTCTAATTCTACTTTCTAAACTACTAATTTATTTTGAAAATGGTTGAGATTAAGGGGTTCAAATGAGGGACGTACAAAAATTGGTGTTGTTTTTGTCAGAAAAACATAACATAAAAACTCTCATATGACCCTCGTATGATGAAATTTTTTTTAGTATTTTTAAAATCGCAATGGTCAAAAGTTAGCTAACAGTATTTAGTTGATGCACAATTTTTCTGATAATTTTTTAATGAATATTTGATTTTTTACTAATTTGCAAAGTGGACATATCGTGAAAATAGAATTTTGGCCGTGCTACCCCTAAAAATTTTGGAAACTAATTGATTTGTTTTTTTTTTAATTTTTTAATTTTGTAGAATGGAGTCTAGTTTCTAAAAATGTAATTTATTTAAAAAATTGATGAAAGGTTAATTTATAACGAAAAAAATACCAAACATTGCTTTTTGGCAAAAACAAGACATACAGATAAAATAAATTATGGATGAAAGACTTAACATTTTCAAAAAGTGAAAAAATTTACATCGTTGGATAGCTAAGAGATAACCCAACGTTACCCATGTGTTTGATTTTTTCGATATTGAACCACGTGCAATCCTGATGGTGAGCACGAACTTGATTATGAGAAATATGGTGGATATTTTAAAAACATGTCTATGGTCATTGGGAATGCCCTCCAAGCCTTTGGGTTGGTATTCCAAGGAAAATACCAAGCCCAAGGCTCAGGAATCCCCAAAGCAAGATATAACGCATGCGCATTATAACGCGCTCACGTTATATCTCACTTTTGACATGGTTTTTGCTTCTATGGGTAACATGTCAACTAACACATAACGCGAGTGCATTATAATGCACTCGCGTTATGTCTTACTTTATGTTAAATGCCAATATATTAATGTATGCTGATATATTTTTATGTACATGTATGTATGTATGCTTGTATGGATGTAAGATTATATGTACATATGTATTATGCTTGTATGTCTTTAGACGAAGGGATAATTTAGAGAGAGTCTAGAGAGATGGAGAGGGGGTGGAAGTGAGAGTTTAAGAGAGAGGGAGTGGGAGAGAAGGGGTTGGAGTGAGGGGGACTTAGCTAGATAGGGTGGGAGGGATAGAGGGAGGGAGAGAGAGAGAGGGGGGGTGGGAGAGAGAGAATTGAGGGAGAGGGAGAGATAGAGAGGAGGGTCGGAGAGAGAGAATTGAGGGAGAGGGAGAGAGAATTGAGGGAGAGGGGGGGAGAGAGAGAGATAGAGAGAAAGAGGGAGGGTGCGAAAGGGAGAGATTTGAGAGTGTGAGGGGGGTGAGAGGGAGAGACTTGAGAGATAGGTAGTGAGAGGGAGTGTGAGAGAGATGGAGTGTGAGAGGGAGAAAGTGGGAGAGAGAGGGAGTGTGAGAGAGATGGAGTGTGAGAGAGAGGGAGTGGGAGAGAGAGAGGGAGTGTGAGTGAGAGACCTGAGAGAGGGAGAGGGTGTGAGAGGGAGTGACTTGATAGAGGTAGAGAAAGAGGGGGGCAAAGTGAGAGGGACTTATCTAGGTAGGGTTGTAGGGATAGATAGAGAGAGGGGAGAGAGACAAAGAGAGAGTTACCTAGGTAGGTTTCTAGAGGGAGAGACCTTAGAGAGAGGGGGTGGGAGGAAGAGACATGAGAGAGAGGGAGAGAGAGGTAGTGGGAGGGACATAAAGAGAGATGGATAAAGGGAGTGAGAGAGGGTGGTAGGAATTGATTGAATGAGAGGTACACAGAAAGAGGGAGACGATAGATAGAGACAATTAGAGAGGGTGGGAGGGAGGGAAGGAGTGAGAGGTGAGATGTATAGATAGAGAGAAAGTGATAGGGGTTGAGGGTATAGGGTTGAGGGATTAGGGTGGAGGACCTATAGGGTTGATGGTTTCTAGGGTATTAGGGTTTAAGGTTTAAGTTTTAAGGGTTGAGGGAATAGGTTTGGTGGTAGAGGGTATTTGGTTGAGGGTATAGGGTAGA
The DNA here is from genome assembly GCA_007115665.2 of Sequoiadendron giganteum. Classification (NCBI taxonomy): domain Eukaryota; kingdom Viridiplantae; phylum Streptophyta; class Pinopsida; order Cupressales; family Cupressaceae; genus Sequoiadendron; species Sequoiadendron giganteum. The sequence continues at coordinate 321,435,618 of CM021108.1, forward strand.
AGGTTTAAGGTTTAAGCATTTAGGGTTGAAAGGTTTGGGGTTAAGGGTTTACTTGGTTGAGAGTAGAGGGTTTAGGGTATAGGTTTGAGGGTATATGGTTGAAGGATTAGGTTTAGGGTCCAATGTAACGGGTAGAGGGTTTAGGGTTTAAGGATTGAGGGTTGAGGGATTAAGGGTTGAGGGTTGAGAATTGAGGGTTGAGTGTTTAATGTATAGGGTAAAGGGCAGAGGGTTTAAGGTATAGGGTCAAGGGATTAGGGTTGAGGGTCCAATATATAGGGTAGAGGTTATAGGTCTTGAGAGATTAAGGGTTGAGGGATTAGGGTTTAGGGTAGAGAGTATTGGGTTGAGGGTAGAGGTTAGAGGGTAGAGGGTAGAGGGTAGAACGTTTAACGGTTTAGGGTTTAAGGGGTTAGGGTTGAGGGTCGATGGTTTAGGGTTGAGTGTTTAAGGGTTTAAGGGTTGGGGGATTAGAATTGAGGGTAGAGGATTGGCGGTAGAGGGTAGAGGGTTTATGGGTTAGGGTTTAAGGATTTAGGGTTTAGGGATGAGGGATTAATAGGTTATAGGGTAGAGGTTATAGGGGTTGAGGGATTAGGGTTTAAGGGTTGAGGGTTGAGGGATTCAAAGGGTATAGGGGTTGAGGGATTAAGAGGGTATAGGGGTTGAGGGATTAGGCTTTAATAGTTGAGGGTTGAGGGTTCAAGTATTAAGAGGGTATAGGGGTTGACGGATTAGGGTTTAAGGGTTGAGGGTTGAGGGTTGAGGGATTAAGAAGGTATAGGGGTTGAGGAATTAGGGTTTAAGGGTTGAGGGTTGAGGGTTGAGGGTTGAGGGATTAAGAGGGTATAGGGGTGTAAGTATTAGGGTTTAAGGGTTGAGGGATTAGGGTTGAGGGTTGAGTGTTCAAGGATTAAGAGGGTATAGGGGTAGAGGGATTAAGGTTTAAGGGTTGAGGTTTGAGGGATTAAGATGGTATAGGGGTTGAGGGATTAGGTTTTAAGGGTTGAGGGTTGAAGGTTCAGGGATTCAAAGGGTATAGGGGTAGAGGGATTAAGGTTGAGGGATTAAGAGGGTATATGGATTGAGGGATTAGGGTTTAAGGGTTGAGGGATTAGGGTTTAAGGGTTGAGGGATTAAGAGGGTATAGGGGTTGAGGGATTTAGAATGTATAGGGGTTGAGGGTTGAGGGATTAAGGGGGTATAGGGGCTGAGGGATTAGGGTTTAAGGGTTCGAGGTTGAGGGTTGAGGGAATAATAGGGTATAGGG